>VWYE01021659.1:214299-231730 GCA_013398995.1 Alaudala cheleensis
CGCCCGCCCCTCCGCCGCCCCCGGGGCGCTCCGTAACGCCGCCCCGCTGCCGGCGCCACCAGATCCGGTGACGCGCAGCCCTCCCACGGGCCGGCCCCCGTGCCGGAGAGGGGCGAGCGGGCGGCGAGGCAGGAGCCGCTTCCCACGGGCTGTGAGCTGGGACCACCGCGACTCGCAGGGACAGCGCGGTCTCGGGCGCGGCGCCGGAGCTGCCGGGCCGCCCGGGGGAGGCGGTGTTTCCGCGGGAGGGCACGCTCGCCCGGAGCCCGCGGAGCTCTCACCGCTCCTAGGGAGCTGCGGCTGCCCGCTCACCCCGTGCCCGGCAGGAAAGTTATCCGTCCCCCTCCTGCTTCACACAGCCTCCGNCGAGACGGAGGGAACGCAGCGAAAAGGAAGCAAGCGCTTACTTGTCTATACAGCACCGCCGGACGACCTCCTCGCAGCTGTGAAACGCGGTGCCGCTCGTCCTCCTCCCACCGGTCCGTGCTAGTTCCAAAATAATTCCTCCGGGCGCCGGCACATCCCCGGGCTCAGCCGAGGAGCGCGGGGAGCCCGGCCGCCTCGCCCCCCCGCCCGGTGCCCATGGTGTCAGCCACAGCCCCGGCAACTCGCGCTCCTTCCCGCCGGCGCTACCTCGGGGCGGGCCGCGGGCTAACACGGCATCGCACCCCGGCCGCCGCCGCCGGCTCGAACTCCGNTGAGCTGGGACCACCGCGACTCGCAGGGACAGCGCGGTCTCGGGCGCGGCGCCGGAGCTGCCGGGCCGCCCGGGGGAGGCGGTGTTTCCGCGGGAGGGCACGCTCGCCCGGAGCCCGCGGAGCTCTCACCCCTCCTAGGGAGCTGCGGCTGCCCGCTCACCCCGTGCCCGGCAGGAAAGTTATCCGTCCCCCTCCTGCTTCACACAGCCTCCGCTTTTGCTCAGCTGCTCGGGCTGCCCTTTCCGCCAGCTGTGTGACTGGGTTTCGGCTGGCAGTTCGCCGAGGGAGCGTACATCGACCCCCCATGTTGGGAAGAAATTTGGTGCCGGGTCTGTCACTTTGCCTGCTTGGCTTGGCGCGGCAGCGGCGCTGCCTTTCTCCCCGCCCCGTCTCCAGCCCCTGACCCGGAGCACGGCTCTGCGGCGCCCACCGTCACCGGCGCACAGCCAGCGCCGCTCTTCCTGGCTGCCTCCGACAAGGAGGGGGCTCAAAGGGAGCAAAAGGAGTGAGGGACAAGCTGCCCTGTGCCTCCCGAAAGCCCTGCGTGCTCCTCGCCCTCCTGTTCCGCACGCTCGTGCTTCCAGCAGCGCACACGGCGCCCTGCCAGAGATCGCCCGCAGGCATGGCCCTCCCCGTCGGACAGCGCTGCAATGACACGCTCTAACGCAGCTATCAGTCACTTACACTGGCACACCCATATATATAATACATATATGTGTATGTATATTTATGAACACACCTCCATACGCACAAGCGGCCGCCGCGGGGAAGCCGCATCTCCCGGCGGACGGGGCCGCCTGAAGTCGACCTTTCACGGCGGAGGCAGGAGTAGAATTAACGCAGCAGGAAAAAGCAGCAGGAGAAAGCCCAAGAGGAACCGCCACCGGAGCCGCCCCTCGGCGCCGGGCTCCCCCGCGCTGGACGCGGGCTCCCCAGGCGATGCCGGCAGCCGGGCTCGCCGCCCGCCGGCGCTGCGGAGAGCTGCGGGCAGGGAATCCCGCGGAGCCTCTGCGCCTCCGTGGTGTGGGGGAGAGCCTCGCCGTCGTGGGGCTTTTACTATATGGGAGTGAGGGGAACAGCAGAGGTCTCACTCGCATCCTCTGAGGCCCCTTCCAGCTCTTGGGAACTGCCCCTTCCAGCAGTTAGGCTGAGGATGTCGGGGAGGGTGGTCTCATTAAGTCTGCTAAAAGGAGATTGAGCCTTGCTTTTCTGCAGCTTCTCCGACAGCCCTTTTCCCTTCAACTTCTTTCGAATTCTTGTAATGAAAAGTGGTTTTCACGGGCATCTTGCACTTAAAGACTTTTCTTCAACCAGGCTGGCACAAACAAAAATGTTTCTGTTCCTTATCCGCTCCTGTTATAAGTATTACCTTCAATAATGTGCAATGAGCTATTGGGGGGGAAGGATTTAAAAAGACAGCTTCATGCAAGCTAAATGCAAAGCTAAGAGAGTTGCTCTGAAGCACAAAGCTAACTGTTGGGTTGATAAATGCATTAGAAAATGCAGTGATAAGTTTCATGCCTAACTGAAGAGATTTATACTTCAGTTCTTGTCTCAAGATTGAGATCTTTATCTTTCCTTGTTTCATAGTATTGAATTGATGTCAACAGAGTTCTTGATACCTACAAACTAACCAAGCTATTTGTCCTGTTGTGGCTCTATTGAAAGATTGAATAGGTAGAATTGACAGTTTTCCTGATAAGAGAGACTCTCAAGACTGAAAAAATAAATTATTAAAACTATACATATATGAGGGCTTGGACAATTGAAATACATGTCTGAGAATTGAAATAAGTGAAATGTAATGAACCAAAAACTAATCAGACAGTCATGAAGTGGAACTGTAACCCTCTTTGCTCATGCCCTGTGGAGAAAGTCAACACCCAAGAGACAAGTTTGTAAACAAAGTGGAAACAAATAATATTTTATGATCTTTTAATTACTTTGTCTAGTGTCAGTACCACACTCAAATTCCAACAGGAACAACCTCCACAGGTTTCACTATCAAAGTCACCTATCAGTACGTATCCCGTTCCCCGATCTGTAGAAAGATCTGTCATCTTTCATGGAGACCTCCCACTTCATTCTTTGTGTGATGGTGAAGAGTGGATAGCTCAAGCAAGCAAGAAAGTTTCATTTCTCAAGAGGAAGCTGTTATATTTTAGTGCAGTGTCTTTCAAACTATTCCTAGATTTATTAAAATACATGTATGCTGTAAATTTCATTACCACTAAGAATATGCTGAAGATGAAGTCTACCAAAGCAGGTGAAAAAAGTGTACAGTATTTTTTTCTAATTATCAAACACATTGTATGATATAGGTGTGCATTCCAGTTTTATACACAGTTAGAAGGTTACATTTGTATTGTATTTTTCCTCAGGCAGCACAAGAAAAATGTACGATATTTACATATGCAGAAATCAGATATCAGGCAAACTTAAGATGTAATCAACAATGTGAAGCAACATTTATAGCCAGAGTGGGTGAGCCAGAAATGGTTTTGTGTCATATGGAGAATGTTAATTAAGAAATTTCATATATTAAGCTGATGGTAGATTGGCTTCTGTTTTAGATTCTTCAGCTAGATAAATCTAGAAGAGAATTTCTATTATCTCAGCAGCCTGGCACCACTCAAGTAACCAACAAGGACAGAGTGACAAAGGAGGAAGAGCATTAAAAAGGGAAGAAATAGAGGTTAAGCATGATGACAAGGTTAAATTTTCATTGTTTAAAATATATGAGAATGAAAGGAAGAATTTTACCCACCAAGAAAGCAAGTTACGCCCTTGGTAAAACTGAATTGACTACCTATGCACAAGAGATCATTTCTCTTCTTTTCTCTTTGCAAAATTACTACAGCCTCCAATATTTTTTTTTCTTCTGAAACTATAGCTCACTTTGATTGTGGGCAGGGATTCTGACATTTGGCAGCCAAACACTTGCGCATACGTCTGTCACACATAAGCCTCATTCTGAAAGTGCTGGGAAATAAAGAACAGAACTCAAGTTTTGAAAAAGTGCATGGGAAAAGAAACTACCAGTTGTAGTCAGCAAGTAACATGAACCTATAAGAAAGATGCTTTGGGAAATAGAGAGTGGTTTTAGTTCAACATCACTGCAACATAAGATTTTCCATTCCTGTAGCAGGTCCTACCACCTCTGGGAACACATCATGGTTGATGGGTTATTAATTGATTCTGTGAGAATAGAATTAATCTATTTTCAATATACACTTTTGGAAAAGATAGCAGTCAGAGTAGCAAATGTAACACCAACAAGGACAGGTGTCACACTTTACAGAAAGTAGATCACGAGATCATCTCTAAGCACCTTGGTACTTATATATAGGATGCAAATGAGGAACACATTCCCAATTTCTGATGGTACCATTTTGGTTTTAATTTCCATTCACAGACTGCTAATAATCCACAAAACTATGTCCAAAAAATTCTATGAACATATTCCCTCTTTTTTTCCCAACAATTAGTCTAAACTAAGCTTCATAAAAATACTCCATTTACCGTTATCTGGCACCCTTATATAAAATAATGTGTCATTTGTCACCATGGCTTGTAATCTGAAAATATGACTGGGGAAATGATAGAGACCAAAATAGCCTTTTACAGTCTGTAGGTGGCCAAAAGCTTCTGCAGCTATATTCCATAATATTCCTTGCTGCCATGGTTTGTTTCTCAAGAGTTCTTGTCAATCCACTTAAAACTCTCACTCACATGGGCCCAAAGAGAGACATGAGGGTTTGTTCAAATTATAACCAAATATAGTTATGCATTAAAATCTCTCTTTTTACAGGTACACTTGATATTAGCAAGTCCATAAATTCTACACAAATTTTTACTTTGAAATTCTGGGCTTTTCAAATAATCTCAAGGCTTTGAGAATTCAAACCCATATACATTGAAACCTAACAGCAGAGAATCTCTGTTGAAAGGGGGGAATTTGTAGTCTTAATACCATTCCTTAATCCTAAATTTTACGTGCAGCCTGTAGATCATGTTCAGTACTGTTATTATTTATGGTAGTCTATAAATGGCTTGCATCTCATTAATGAGTTTTTTTAAATCTAGAAGAGAATTTGGATAAAATTCTAACAAAGGATTGTAACTACGCTCATGGAATTTATCCGCATTATCTCCCTTAGTAATTAATTTATTAAAATCAACTATCACAAATTAGGAGACAAGTAACAAATCATAGGCTATAAACAGTAAGATCTAAGAAAATTTTCTGGTATCTTTTTCTGTTTTATTCTCAACCAAAAAAAAATTATCTTTGCATTCTTACAATTATCCTGTTTCTTTGCCAAAAGGAGATAAAATTCCCCTATGTGCATTCAAAAATCAATTGTACACATTGCAAAGTTTTAAAATCTGGGGGTTTTTTTCCATTTGGAAGAAAAATAACTCATAAAAGTATAATTTGAAAATAACTAGCATATATTGCGTAGGATTTATAAGTCTCTGTAAAAACCTAAAGTATTACAAAGGATGGGAAAGAATTTATTTCAATTATCTTCACAATTTTTGAAGTGGTAATTAAAAGATGAGACAGCATAATTCAAATCTGGGATGTGATCTTCAGATAATTTAATTGTTCACAAATTTTGAAATATATGTGGGTGCAGCTATAGCTTATAAAAATGATTTTTATGTTCCTGGCATTAAAGATCATTTGTACATACTTGAGGCAATTTTTGTGGATGGAAGACTCAGCTCCAGAGTTGAAGCCACTTTGAGAAGTGTGGCTTAGGTACACAATTTCTCCCTTTACAGATAATCCCTTGCAGATGGGTATTAGGACATGGTCTGCCCAGCATCTCCAACCTGGCCCAGGAGTGTGCCTGTGGGAGGATGAAGAGAGCAAGGGCTATTTAATCAGTAAATGCTTTCAGATGGCTCAGGGTTTTTTTCACATTTTTAACTCCCAGGGAGAAGAGATAAAAAGAAGCTGCTTCCACAGCTGCCAAAGAAGTGGAGGGGTGGTTCTGCCTATGGATGAATGAGGCAAGCCTTCCCACCCTGGAGCTAGCACAGCATCCCTCCAAACCTTCAATAGAAAGGACAGCTGCTTCAGCTCAGATTTTCCTCCTCAGATCCACAAGAGTGTGGTGCTCTGAGAATGAATTCAGTGTTTGCTGTACATGCAAGAAATGGTAGCTGTACTGCAGAGAAGGGGCTGTAGGTGTCTCATGAAGTGGCAAACATGCTAGTGTGTATATGCTGAACGCTGTGCTGATACTCAGTGCATATGAAAAAGTAAGAACCTGGCCTACTTGGACTGTAGTCTACTACAGTAGACTGTAGAACCTGTAAAAGCTAAGTGGTTTCTGTCCCAATGCATGAGGGTTCCATGCATGACCTGCACCTCACCCTCGGGAAACCATCTGGGCTCTGGTAGCTGTACCATTTTCTGTTGTTTCTTGCAGAAACTGACTCCAGGTCAGAACTGTGTGACTTCACTGCATGAATGAGTCAAATACTCCAGATCCTTTGCTGTTGAATGCATAGGAATTGCTTTTCCATCAGTCTTGAAGTTTTGGGGGTTTCCCTGCCTCTCCCAGCCATGGATTAACAGCTCCACAGCTGTAAAATAGTTCCCAACATCATTGTGTGCTTCTCCCACCACTCTTGATGCCATCTGTTGAACATGGACATGGTTCTTACTCACACAGCTCCCAACAGTCCAGTCTCTGTGATGCTGGTCTGTGCTCACCCCTCATCTCATCTTGCACAGCCCTTTCTTCTCAGCACAGCCTGTCCCTGCCTTTAGGCCATCTTGGTTAGCTGTCTGTCAGAAAGGATATTGTTAGTTGCCTGAGTGTTTTTCCATCTTTTCCAGAGACCAAAATGGAGATAAAAGACAAAAGTAGAAATGCAATTAAAAACACACTTTTGATTTGGTTTGTTTTTTTTCTTTTTAAGCAGTCTACTTTTAGTCACAGTAAACTAATGTCAACTTCCCTTCTGACACAAATTATGTAACTAGCAGAGCTTTATATGGGTCTTTTATCCATTCCTTGGAAAAAGCACGCTTTGGGACTCCTCTGCCTCAATGTGCTGCTCCAGAATTACAGCTGAGGGATTCCTAGGACATACATGGCAGGATACCTTCCTGCAGGATGTCAGGGTGCTGTGAGGCTCAATGGTCCCTGGGGACTGGTCTGATACAGTGACAAAGTCAGGTCCAAGGTCAAGCTGGGAAAAAAGACTCACAGATCAGGGTCTAGTGCCCTCAGGGTCCTTGTGGATGATTCAAATAGAAAATACAGTTCACGTGTACTGCACCTCTTTACTTCTGAAGTAAATCTACTCCCAGACATCCCTATCATGAAGGTTTTCTGCTCTTGTAGATGTGTGTGCCAGATTATCTCTCATTACAAAAACATGAAGGCACCAAGCTGAAGCTTCAGCTCTGATACAGCATTTCCCAAGAGCTGTTGATTTCGAGGCAAAGAAAGCCCTTATGCAATTCCAGCACTGTTTTGCTCACAGAAAAAACTACCCACAGCCTCTCATTCAGAAGTCATGAACAGAGTTCTTTTTTAATTAGTGTAAGAAATGCACAAAATATTTCTAATTTTTAAACAGAGAAGAACATTTTTTCGCTGTACCTGTGAAGTGTTCCTACTGAGAGGCATTCAGCATCAATGAAACCTTGGAAAGAATTTTAATTACCCACATCTACTTGTATTTTACAGTAATAATCTGTATTCCAAGTGTTAACTCTCTGTAAGTACTGTATATTTTTAATAATTTTTTCACAGAAATAAAATAAGGGATGGAATAAATGTGGTGGGTTTTTTCAAGTTATAGGTGAGATCTGCTAAAACTAAGAATTACATCTGCATCCTCTGAGTCCCATATCAGTGCTCTGGTCTTGCTGTCTACATGATCCTCCCCTTTCCTGGAGGAAACTCCCTTGATCCAGTCAGTTGCAGGAAAGCCTTAGTCACACTTGCAGACAGAAAAGGAACAAAATTAATGTAGTATATATAAATTTAACCAAATTTTAGCAATTCCTTATAAAAGGAGGAAAAATAAATGCAGAATTGCAAAAAAATTGCAAAAAAAAGATCAGGCATATAGCCTTAAAATGTTGATGCTGCCTTTAATAATCCAGTTTCTCTAGAAACAACATACAACCTATTTTCTGTCCTTGATGACATAGAAGTTGTTCAGATGATCAATTTCTATCTGAATCTTTATCTCAATTGCTGACTTTTGCAAATTTTCCTGGTTTTGATCAGGCACTTTGCTTTCTTTTGCTACAAATGTGTGTGAAAAAGTATGTAATTTATTCTCTTCTGTACATATTTAATTGTTTTATTAGACTATGTTATAATAATAAAAGTTGAATGAGAAAAAACCCTAAGTTTTATTCAAATAAACTAATTTAAGTTTCGGGTTTTTGTATTTCAAAAGAGTAAATTTACCCTTAAGTTTATTCTGAATCTGTTTCTCCCTTAGTAATACCTATCAAAAATGGTCTGGTATTATCCACAGATGTGATGAAAATAGCCATAATTAAATATGTACTCAAATATTAATTGCAGCTTGCTCATGGTGAAAACAAACCACTTGTCAGTATGTAGTAGCTGAACACTGTAGTTTTTGTAGGTTAATTAGCATTCAACATGGGTCTCAGCTTTTTAAAAAAAGAGAAGAGTAGGCATGCATCTCAGAGCATCTTATTTTTCATTGCACATTGTGCTTGAAGACTAAGTATAAATGGGTCACAGATCTATCACAAAGTTATTAAATGCTTAGGAAAATCCATCATTGATAGGTTTGCATGGCTATGAAATAAATACGAATTTATGTCTTTTTTTCAAAGTGGCAGTAGCCAGTGAGTTAGATTTTTATGCCAACACTACTTTGAATGCTTTAAAGAAGTGTTAACTCTGTGTTGTACTTAATTTTAAAGGAAAAGATTGAGTTAACATTTCGGATTAACATTTGTTTCCCACTTTTGATTAATATCTTGTAAAAGAAACAAAAATAAAACCACAGAATTTGCTTGAAGTTTGGTAAAAAGCTAGCAGAGTTTTAAATCTATACAATGCATGCATTTCAGACATTAGATCTTTTTGGAATTTTAAAGTTATATAGAACAAGAAATGGGGAGAAAATACCTTTTTATTTAGTAGAAAATGCTGTGGTGTTGATAAAATATCTCAAAATTTTCCAGAGACATAAAAAATTTAGAAAAGCTGCCTTAACATCTCCCTTAATATCAGGGGAAAAGTTTATAATGTTTTCTTCATTAATTCAGTATAGTGAATTTTGCCCTAACAAGATAAATATTTAAGTATTGTTTGCTCTGATAATATCCCTTTGTTTTGATGCTTACTTCAAAACACAATTCTGTAAATTTGAGTTGGTGCCACTGTGGCTCTCTACCAAAATGATAAATGATAAATTTATAAATTTGATTAATGTATTTTTTTGATAAATTGGCTTTTCTGCAACAGAAGCATTATATACAAATAAGCAAACAAACAACCTTTCCTTTCCCTCCCCCCCCCAAAAAAAAAATTGATTAATTCAGTTTGTAGAAAAAAGCCATGTACCAGTTTATGAAGTGCTCATGCAAGGTGCTATGACTGATTGACATCTGAAACCAAGCTAGTATTGATGGGTGTAGATCTATATCAAAGCTTCTCTGTGCCGCTGTATCAAACTGAAGGCTGGAACAATCTCGTGCAGCAGCTCCCATACAGGAGTTGATGTACAATTGCCAATAGCCAAATAATTTGCTTTCAACACTTGTGCTGATTAGTTTGAGAGGCTTTACATTAGCATGCTGACTCCCTCTCTGCTGTGAGAAAAGATTGTTCACCTGAAGCCATTTCATGGAGAAAGACACATTTTGACAGACTGGAATACTGAAGGGGAAAAAAAAGGAGCCAAAGCTGAAATATGGCAATTGTTGTTGCAAAGCTTACTTCTGATAAAAAGAGAAAGGTTCACATATGTAACCTATTCTTCATGTTCTTTCTGATACATCAGGCAAAAGGCTCTGTCTGGTCTTTATGGTTCTCTTGTCTAAATTACGGGTTTTGTTTGTGGCTTCCTCTGGTCATGAAATGGTTTAATGCTCCTGCTTCACAGAGGAGAATCACTTAGGAGATACTCCACAGTCTCTTGTGATTAAGTACCCTATTAAAAGTACAACCCAGACATGAAGATCCTGTAGAGAGACACTGAAGGCTGACATTTGGAGTTAAAAAGGATCTTAGAAAAACCTTTTACATCTGTCTGGCAAACTCAGATTTATTCACATCGACCTTCCTGAACTTGATCTTCTAGCCTGAGCAATAATCCAAATTCTTTTCTGAAACTCCATTCCCCCAAGCCTCCTTAATATCACTAGCTGTTGGATAATGGGGCTTAAAGTCTTAAAACGCCCCAAGATCTTTTAACCCTGAGCTATTTTGCAGGCTTCACTAAGCTGCATGCTGCTCAAATAGTAACAGCTCAGATGCTGTCTTAAGGCTGTTTTCTTTTGGTATTGGAGTCAGTGAATCTCTCCTGTCCACTGTTGCTCATTCAGCGTGTGAAAACATAAGCAGTTATTTACCTATCCTATCCAGCTGTGTTTAAGACTCCAAGAAGGAAAGAGCAATAGTACAATACAGAGCTCTTCACAGAACTGGGAATAATTATGATATTTTTTTAATGGTGGATGGAGAGAGTCATGGGGAGCTGTGTGCACGCCTGCAACATACACAGTACAGGTCCCTGACAACCAGCAATCATGGCTCTACTGTTCTGAATACAGCAAAATACTGTAGTTGCAAAAGAACTCTGAAGTGCTGGTGGCTAAACTGTTAGTGTTGTTCTCACAAAGTGTCTTTAATTCACATGTAAATAATAAATAAAACCATTACTTCTTAAAAGAATTTACACAACATGAAGCATAAATATCCAATGATACGTGAATTAAACATTTCATAAGTGTTTCAATGGTGACAGCACAAACATCAATTATGTAATCTATATATTGTACATCTATGCAGAAATGTCTTCCAAAGTATGAAAAAGCCACGTAGTGGCAAGTTGGAAATCAGGTTGGAAATACTAAGAATATGTGAATTTGTGATTTAAAAAGTTGTCTGAAACCAAGTTAAAAAAGAAACTATCTATTAGAATGATGACTCTCATGGGCACACTCTTTACCAACAATGACAGTTGCACTTGTAGGCTCCCAGCAATTCTCTGGACTGAGACTTCTCTAAGTATTAGCAAAGTCTAATGAAAATATAGGAGACAAAATGACTTATTCTTTTAAAACTTCCAAATATAAGTTTTTTAAGTATCTCTAACAATTGGTTTGCATTTATAAAATGGCTTTTAAAAGCAATATCTGTTCATCATTTGTGACACTGACGTGGTTCCATATAGGTGTGTCTTAGATGATAATTAATTCTTTGTGATTACAAACTGGATATTCATTTGGGATGAACATTATTACTGTGAGTACATAAATTAATCCCCCTAAGTTCATCAAAGAAAAAACTCTGAAAAATTAAAATTGCTACTTTTTCTCTGTAATAGTTCTATGAAAGACTTTTATCAGTTAGAAATTTTACTAAAAAACTTCAATTAGAGGGTTCCCTGTAATAAAAACAGTACTATAACAAACAATATGCAATGTGGTTTTAGTGTGACAGCACTTAAGAATGAATAAAGAAAACAAACTTTACTCCATGAATTTTGATAAATTGCTGCATTAATTTTTTTTTCACAAACTAAAAATTAAGAGGGAACTCATATTTGTTTCTATGATTTTGATTCAAAGACTACTTGAATCAATGGAAATTGTTCTCCACTTATATATAATTGCCTGATGGTCTAGATGAAGGAAATATTGGTGCTCTGATCTATTTAGTTTGAGGATGAAAAACCTGGTCCCACATTATCAGGAAGAAGAGCTTAACATGAAAACCTCAGAATTTCCCTGACTACCAAGCAATAGGCCTCCTGTTTCAAGAAGGCCCCATTTTATTGTCAAAATGAACATTTCAAAGGAATTTCAATTAGCAAAAATATCCAGTTGTTATGGAGTGGTTGAAAACAAATCCCCAAACCTCAGAAGCTGCTGTGAAACAGAATTGTTGCCAGCTCTGCTATTACCCACAAAGGGCTTTGAATCAGACCCATTATCCCTTTAATCTCTGTATGCGTTTCCCATGAGCAGAGGACAAAAATGAAAATGGAAAGCTCTGAGCATCAGTGACCTAGATCAGACTACTGAGTTTGTAGCTAGAACAGTAAAATATCACTGTCCAAGTTCTCCTTCCACCAGCAAGTGCTGAGACTACAGGAAAGGATAATACAAAAGGAAGACCTATGTGGGGTGGGGAGTAAATATTTATTTTCTTGAAAAAAAGTACTTGAAATGCATATAAGATTTTATCCCTATTTAGTGGCAAACCATGAAGAGCTGGAAGCACCACTGCTACCTCCTAGTTCCTACTATTAATTCCTAAAAAATCTACTGACAACACTGTAAAGCAAACAAAAATATTATCAAGCTCTGCCTTGGAACTGCTTCTTAAAGGCATGAGTAACCTTCTTCTTTCAAAAGGGGGTATCATTAGCTATCCTTCAGCCTGGCTGGCAGCTGCTATAATCATGCCTGTAATTTAAAGGCCTAGTTTACTGACTTCTGTGTGGGGAACACCAGTAAGTATCTGGGGGGTGTGGATGTCACAGATAAATGTCTAGCAATTTGTAACACTTTTTATTTTTCAGGTTCTGAAAGACATTTTTATGTCTTAGCTGTACACCCTTACCTAAACTGAGTCACTTGAGATGGTGAATCCAACTGTCAGATTACCTGTTAGTTTCTGGCACACAGTGTGATAACTACTGCGATTCCTTATGCTTAGAAGATGAGATGCTCACTATGTGAGTACTTGAAACTGTAGTAAGTACCAGTTTCTTATTAATGATGATCACTGTGCATTTATTAATTTTGTATTTGACAGAGAAATGAATGCAAAGAGTTATGGCAGGAAACTGAAAAATTTGTATTGTGATAGTAACAGTCACAACTGCTTTGTTCCATTTCAAAACCTGTAAGACACTGATAGTGTCAATACTCATCCCTTAGATAAAGGAATTGTATGTGCAGAATACTCTAGAATCACATTTTAATGTTCTGTTTAATACACTATAAATGATCTTGCCTTTTTATCTCCTTTCTTCAAAATATTAACAAAATTAAAGTTGTCCTGCTGTTTCGCCTAAAAGAGTCATTTTAATTCAGATGTCAGCAGTGATATCTGTTGTCCAACAAATGAGAGAAAAACCAATATGTTCCAAATCCTTTTAGGAAGAATTTGAATAGGATTGAAGTCTCTGTAGATAAGGATTTTGTGTTTGGAAAGAACAGAGATAATGAAACAAATGATTCAGTATCTCAGTATCTGTAGAAGATTCAATAGGAAGAATAAATAAATAATATCACCAGGAGAAAAATGTTCTTTTTTTGATTATGCATTTTGCCAACAGCTTTAAGCAAAAATGTATGTGCTATCAAAACACATTCTTTTTCTAATGAGGAATATTGATGTCTATCATTATAAAAGCCAGTCGAGTCACACACACAGACATACACGAGTTGGTCTCTCCACATAATTTTCATAGAGACAAAAAAATCTATGAATTACTGATTAACCCTACACAGGTATAAAACCTTTTTGGTCCTTGAAAAAAATATTCAACATAACATTCTTAGATGTCTGAATTATCCTGAAGTTACACTGAGAGAAAATGAGATGAACCAAACACTTTGACTCTTTCTTTTACTGCCTTCTGGTTTGGCCTGGTAAAAAGGATGTTGCATTTACAAGATTTTACTGGCTTTATTTTTTTAAAGAAAGGAAAATGTCTTTGCAGCAGTGCTGTCAGGGTCCTGTAGCATGTGCACTTAGGCTCTGTCTGACCAGCACAGCCAATGAGCATCCTTGCATGCCTTGAGTCTCAACCCTCAGACACTGATCACAGATGCTGCTGCCCCTGGCCTGATCACCCACTCCTTGTTACCCTTGGAGAGGAGGACATAGGGGAGTGAAAGAAGGTGGTGCAATTCTGGGTCTGTCTCTGATATTATCGGGGGTCATGCTGAGCAAATACATTCATGGACAATCTCCTTAAGTCCAGTGGAGTCACTGGGAGTTTTTCAAGCAAACACCTATCTCAAATTCTCCATATGACAGTAGAAGTCAGACTAGAAGACATAGAAAGGAAATGTTTTCTGAAGACAAGTATACTTACTCTAAACCACAAGTACTCAAATGGCCTTCGACTCCAAGAATTACCAGAGTAGTTCAAGACTAAGATCTGTATTTGCTATGGCATATATATTAAATTTTATATTATTTTAGTAGCTCTTTTGATTTTGACCAAGCTAAAGCTTGGACTTGGAAAAAAAGCCAGGCAGAAACTTGGAATATATAAGTCATGCTGAAAAAATACATTTCAGTTTCATCAGATTACAAATTTCAACTGAAAGTCTGTTCATTAAAATGTTGTTCTTAGTAACACAATGTTAATTTTCATACAGCAGAGAAGGTGATAGATTCATTGCTGAATGACAATTAGTAATTGATCTAGTTACAAATCCAACTGGAGCTCAAAATAGTGTTGCTTAATCTGTTGAAAATTGCCCAAAATAGTTTTCGTGCAATGGTTCCAAATCCCAGTAATATATACATTATTTTCACCAAAACTTGCACAGTGGCTTCTGTCTAGATATATAATTAAAACTTGAAAGATAAGATAACTCCCAACCAATGCAACATTTTTCTAGATTTAGGCCACATCATTATAATCAGTACTTGTTATATTTAGTGTATTTTTTGACCTGATTAGATAGCTGACATACTGGGATCTCAAGCTATTATGCTACTACCTCATTCCATCTTTGATAGGGAATCAAATAATTAAATAAGAGTAAATTTTAAATCCAGATGACATCTTTTTATTAGTTTTTCAGTTATGAAAAATCTTAAATTGCTGTGACCACTCATGTTCAAGAACTTAAAAAAATAAATTACAGTCTTCTGTTTTAGGACAGGTCTCTGAACAATTTCAAATGCAAGCCTATTTAAAAGAAGAGCACAATCTGATAGATTAAAACTTCTCCAGCGACACAGAGCAGCTTGGCTGAGCATAGCTTATGACTTTATTAATCTAACATATTCACTATTTTAATTTCAAATGCACTATTTTAATTTTGGGGAAGCCTTTTGTAGTATCTGTCTCTAAATGTTTACCCACAAGGCTGCTTACAGCAGGCTGCCTAAATTATATGACGATAGTCAATGTCTCAGTGCACAGAAATGCTCCTTCTATTAGTAGAACCAATTAAAAATGAGATACTGTATGACAGCTGTGAAAATTGTTAATAATTAGAATCCAGTAAATGACTGCTGTGTCATGATTCTGATCCCTGAACAGTCGTCCTCACCTTGAGAGTATTTCAGATTAAAGGTAAAGGAAGAAGAAAGAAGGTTTGATTTGAATCCATTGCCTCTGGGAAAATGATGGTGGAAGTAAGAACACGAATGCTGTGTTTCTGCCTTGGGGGTTTGTCAATGGTTGTATTACAGCCAACACTAAACTGTCAGATAAATGAGTCATTAAGAATTCAGCTTCAAGATAGGGAGCTAAGTTTTTATTCAGATGCTGAACAGCCAGTACAATCCCAAAGAGAAGTAGATGACATTTGGCATAAATGCATATAAGCTTCTTTGCAACAAGAATGGAAGAAATCATAGGATACCAGCTACCAAGTGGAGTGAGGTGGATGGGAAAGTGTAATTGTTTTTGATATGAAAATGTATGCCTTCCCATAGCATTTTCCCCTTGTGGATTTTTATGAAGACCTACCAAGAGCTTAAAAATACAATCCTGCAAGTCCATCTCAACAGACAATTTTAAAGATGTCACACCATTTCTGAACCATGGTTGCTTATGTCATTAAGGTAAGAAAAACAACCAAAATTTGGAATTCGGAACTGCAGGGGCTGTTTTACTTCTAGTAAAAAAGTCAAACTGTCATCAGATAGAGTCTCATTTAAGGCACCAAATAGTTCACTTTTGAAGAATATAATTATCTCACATTTACTCCCTATAATTTCTGTCATGAAGTAAACACAAAAATACAAATACAAAGTTGTTTTAATTATTCATAGGTGCCTACAATGAGGAAAACCATTCCTTACAGCAATCCATCTTGCCAACCTCCTTTTAACTTTTTGCACAATATATATAGCTAGCAGATCATATCAGAAGTTGATAGCAAGACCAGTAAGAACTTTAATAGGAAGGAAAAAGAAATCCCATTAAAAATGTAGGAGATAATATTATTTCCCAAAAAAGGTTAGGTGAGCAATAATTACTTGACAGTAAAAGTCAGATTACTTTCAACTGCAGCTGCATTTCACATATCTAACTTTTAAATCAAAATACCTCATCAGTAGACTTTTTAAACAAAGTAACTATTATCCCTGAAAGATTTGGATATCTATTTTCACAAAGAGAAATGGCATTACTTTTCCCTAGACCATGGAAGCCCACCTCCCATTTCTTTGCTCTGGGCCCATATTAAGAAGGGAACAAAAATAAATACAATTATACAATTAAACATAACTAATTATTTTTAAACAAAGTCCTTGAACATCCTGTTTGGAAAAACAAACAAATATAATTAAAGCTAAGCAGAAAAGACTTTTTCTGAGTTTTCAAATTTGAAAGCATGTGAAAAGACTTTTTTTTTTCAAATTGCCCAAAGATGTGAAAAACCTTAGTACAAGATGAAACATTTGATGCCCCACACTGCAGAGGGTAACCATCATTGAGAAATGGCTGAATGTACTGAGGGGCTTTCTCAGGACTGAATTATGAGTTCAAATCTGGACAACTTTGGACATGATGGGAATGTGATATCAGGTGATCTGACAAATTGACGCTTTGTAAAAATGAATAGCTGAGCAAATCCAAAACCAAGCAGTCTTCATTTACCCCTTGACATCTATTAAAATAGAGGGTTGTGGATGCACAGTGACTTTCATTCAACTATAAGAAACCAGTTCATCAAGATGTTAGAAATAACAAACTCAGTACCATGACAATTAAGCTGAAAAATAAAGTTCTAGCTCATATCCATGAATATTACTGGTCTGTGGAAAAGCATTTTATTCCATTTTGCATCTAAAGCTGTAAAGGGATTTCCATGCATATTTATTTAGCTATAAGAATATTTTTTTGTTCTTTCCAGAAACCAGCAATTAGGACTACAAAAGGCATAACAGAGTGTTGTGCTACACCTGTCTTATTCCAGCAATCCAGCTGTTCTGGTGATAATGGGTACTCAGTGTGGAAGCATGTGACTGGCAGGGTGGAAGGCATTCTGCAGGATGCAGGTGCTCTCATCTCACTTCTGCCCACGATCCTCTCTGTGCCCAGAAGTCCACACAGTCACCAAGGGTGTTAGGATGACTGTATCTTGTTGGGGGATTAGATTTGTTTCTTTTTTTTCTGATGGAATTTTTTCCCTCAAGTTGCCAAGACACTAACAATCGAGTACTTGTCGGTACTTAACGAAAGACAAAAGAGACCAGTTTTTTTCTTTTGTATCTGGGAGGTTTCCCTCCGAGGGGAAAGATAACGCAAGATTTTGGCAGAAAAGGGACGGGGATGGG
>VWYE01021659.1:231943-428483 GCA_013398995.1 Alaudala cheleensis
AGGCTTTTGGCTATGCTGTGACCTCGCACCTCCTGCCCTGCCAGGACATCCCTGCTGTTCCAGCCACCGCTCCAGAACTTCCCATCTACCTCATCCACCAGCCTGGGATCTTCCACTGTTCCAGCTTGGTGCCTCGGCTACCGGGATCAGACTGCCATGTGGAGCAAAGCCCTTCGAAGTTCTTGGTTCTGTCTTGTTATTTATGCTGTAGCTGTTTGTTTGTTTGTTTCATTGTTATATATATTAGTAAAAAGCTGTCATTCCTATCCTCTCATCTTTTTGCCTGAAAGCCCCTTAATTTCAGATTTATAATGATTTGGAGGGAGGGGGTTTGCCTTCTTCATTGCCAGGGGAGGGCTCCGGCTTTTCCCCAGCAGACACCTTTCAAACCAAGACATATCCCAAGATAGCATTGGCTTCCACAAAGAAAGATTAAATGATCCTGGCAGCACTGAGGTGTCAAAGGCAGCATCTGAACACAAGGCAGGTTATGGCCCATTCTCTGCATCACTCTAATTTTACAAGCAGTTTTAAACTGTCATGGTAATGAGTCCCTGTGCAAGATGTGTTATCTTGGTGTGGGATAGTGGATTTAGCTAAAGCATCTGGGTTGCACAAGAAACATCAGGGTTTTCCAGAATGAAGGCATTGAATGAAATGTGTGAAAGATGGGAAATACCACATGGCCTTTCACAGACAACTCCTGCTGGTGCAAAAAGCAAATACTTTTGTTAACATATATCCCTTTTGGTAACATTATCGTGATTTTCTTTGTATCGAAGGCTTTAGAACATGAATGCTTGATCATGTGTGTAACATTCCCTGTTACTGTCTGCTAACAATGCCAATAGCTCACATTTACTGTGGCCTTCCAAACAAGTTAACAAAAGCTCAAATTTTGGAAAACAGTGCTTTTTTCCAGAAACATTTATGATTGCTTGTCACATACCTATGCTGCATTTCTATTATATGAGGATTTTGAAATTCTTTGACAAGAATGGATCTGATCTATTGCTCTGTATAGATGCTCAGATAAAAACATGCTGCTATGAAGGTAATAAGTGTCCTGAAAATAGTCCTAAGCAAACAGACTGATTAGCAATTCTGACTTCTACAAGAAAGCAAACAGGAAAGAGTTTGAGTCATTGGTCTTAATTTTAGCACAAAGTCAGTCTATCCAGGAAAAGCAAGAACGGCTTTTGTGTGTAGAAGGGGTGGGGGAAATAGCATAGAATTAAAGCACTCTCTGAAGAATTGTAATATGAATATGCTGCAGTATGCAAGATATATATATATATATCAAGAATGAGAGCAAATCTGGGTGACAAGATGAAATAAGGTAATGTGCAGATGAAAATGGCATAGAATGAAAACCTGAAATAATGATGAGTCAGTACTGAGGTATAGCTCAGAGGAGCAAAAAGCAGCCATGAGCACTGATAAGATGTTGCATACTTAATTTCATTACTATGTTTCTCATTTTTTTAAACCTATCACATATTTATATTTTTATATTCATATTTTTATATTTATATTTTTATATTGGAGAAAATAATAAACCTAATAATACTAATGATTATAACAATAATAATAATAGTAATAGCAATGAAAAGGAAAGACAGATGGAAGAGAAAATCCAAAAAAGACAAGTGATGCATTCTAAAATCCCTTGCCACCTGCTGCCCCCTGCCCAGCCCATTCCCCAACAGCAATCATCCCCCAGCAAGCTCCCCTCAGTTTAATTACTGAGTGTGACACTCTATAGTATGGAAAATCCCTTTGTCCAATTAAGATCAGCTGTCCTGGCCGTGTTCCCTCTCAGCTCACTGTGCACCTCTTCACTAGCAGATTAAGAGACTCTGAAAACTCCTTGACTTTTGCAGAACTTAGCAACTGAAACTTCATTGTCTTATCAACATTATTCTCATGTTAAATCTGAAACACAGCATCATGGCAGCTACTAAGAAGAAAATTAACTCTATCCCAGCCAAAATCATGATACCAGTAATTTGGTAGAGTATCAGGGCTTAAGAACTCTGGAGGGGCTAAAAATTGAGACATAGTATTCCAAGCTTCTTTGTATTTTTACAGAATAGAGTAGTGCAATAATTCCCTCTTTGTATTTTTAAGCAGCAAGTTACATCAGCAAAAAATGAGGAAAAGGCACATTCTATATCACCTACACTGTTTCCAGCAGCTTATATTTTTCTTATCACTCCAGCTCTTGTTTTTAGGCCCCAGTCCTGATATATGAGCAATAGTTGACTCCAAAGTTCTCTGCTGGCATGAAGCAGGAGATCCTACCAAAACAAAGCCTAGGCATGTTGTTTTTTTTTTTTTTTTGAGAAGTTACTTTCCACTTGGAAGTTGAGAAAACAAGTGACAGAAGTCCAATTGCTGTGGCTGTGCTCTGTCCTCCCACACAATGCCAGGGGCTATGCATCCCTGCAGATCTCCATGCTCCTGGTTCACAGCATAAACACCCCACTGTTTTGGGAGGTAGCACAGACTTTACACTGTTTGGCACGTTTCAGGTTCGACAAAAAAGCCCACACAAATAAAGAAAACTGTGTCTTAGGATGACAGTGGCACTCCTTCAAGCTCCCAGAGGACTCTCTGCCAAGCTTTTCATAGTTCAAGTTCAGCTCCCAGTCCACACAGCTTGACTGAGGATCTGTTCCTGAGGAGGATGTAATGGGCATGCATGCTCTTGAGCATGTGGCTTGAAAAGATAATCCACAATGTGCACCAGTGGCCACCATAAAAGTATTATCAGTAGCTCTGTAACTCATTATTTAGACCACAAATCAGTATCTTTTACAACTCTGAGTCTCTTAAAGATATTGTGTTAAATGATAATGATGATATTAATAATAGTGATAATAATATATTGTATGATAATTATGGTACTAATTATATCAGTAGTAGCAATAGTACTAGTAATAGTACTAGTACTATTGCCACTAATAAAGAATATCTTGGTTTTCCTTCCCTTTATTTCTGAGCAGGATATACATAGTAGGATGAGGTACCCCAAGTGGACTTAAGCTGTCATTTCGAAGAGTGTTTTACTCTTTATGCAGGCTTTCCTATTCCACATATTTCACTATGACTGGAAGAATGTATCTTCAAGATCCAAGCCATTGAATAATTTTCCTCAAAAAAGTATGATTTTATTTACATATCTCACCAAGGCTGTTGAATATATGCTTATTCCTGTTCAAAGAACTCTGTGTTAATGTAAATAAGAATATTAGGGAACTTTAATAACATAAATTGCTCCTAGTATTTGATCCCCCAAGGTGACTATACTGATAGTGTTCATAACATCATCATTTAGCACACCAGTTATTTACTATTACCCAGCCAATGGTGTGGAGTCCATCATGAGTGTGGCTGGAGTTTCCTGAAATTTGTAGCTATCTCTTGCAGTCTACTACTCATTGAATTGTTGGCCAGTCCAAGTTGGATGTGAGCTCAAAAGTTCATCTGCTCCAACCTTTCATTGGAAGGGGGCCTTAAATGAGACTCTCAAGTGTTGGGATTTGTGTTGTTCTCCCCTGACTCTGTTATAATGGTTTATTCCTGTTCCCTCTANGTGCTTCATGAACCCACCGATTGCTGTGGTGCAACCTCACAGCCGGGCTCACCCAAGGGAATCCCTTGGGCAGAGAGGGACCACCGCACTCAAATACTCTATCTTTCCATCTCACTATTCATTATTCACATTAATGTCCAATAATGCAGTATAAATCCTAAAACCAGAATTTTCTAAGCAGTATTTCTGAGTTTAAGTTGCATCCCAGATTTTGAAATAGATATTAATGTTTTGGTTTTGCTGTTTTAATTTTTAGTCTCAGATTATGGGAATGTCTTTGGATTGATTTGATTCCTTACCTTCATTATCACAGGTAAGGAATAGCTGCAGCTCAGAGATGTGAGTTCTTCGCCAACATAAGTATCTAGCCACTTCCACTTAACTTACGTACCTAGAACTAAAGGTAACTTTGAAAACTTAAACCCTATCCTCAAAATTATTTTTTTATCAAATTCATTAGTGTCAAACCAAATAGAGTACATCAACAATTCCTTTTAAAACATAAATCATTAAATGCTTCAGGTGAGTCATTGTAATTCATGCTTTTAACTGCAGCAAAGTCAAATTTTCAAAATACATTGAACATATTTTAATTGGACTCTTTATGGCAATGCCTGAGGCTTTGATAAAAATTCACAAGTACAAGACATAAATGACACTGATAAACTCACTAGGTGACAGGCTGAAATAAAGAACAGAGGTGAAATTTCAAAACGTGAAAGGCTCCCAAATTTGTGTCTCTATCTAGCAATAAACCCACTGTTAAAAGTAACAAATAGTATTTCCAGGATTGATGCAAGAAAAGATCATCTCTTCTTTCCAAGGCTGAAGCAGAATATTCAGAAAAACAGAGAAGAAATTAATTAGAATTATTAGCTCCATTGAATTAATTAAGTGGTCAAGAACAAGAAATTTCCACATAATGCCCGCCAGATTCTGTGTCTATGGGACCTGATTTCTAATTCTCTTACAGGAATAAATCCATGAAAGCAAATTGCTGAAATCGAATATTGTTAATCTCCTCAACCTTCCCTTGTCCTACACATATAATCCTTTGAGAAATCGGGTTTTTGGGGACTTGGAGTCAGAGTGCCATGAGATATATGTCTGGATGTCATAATCATATTTTACTACTGGAAAAAAAATTTACTTTCATGGGAAAGAGGACATCCTGCAAAATAAGAAAGCAGCCATTTGTGGATTGCAAGATACCAAGAAGGAAAGAAAAGCATCTTCTTAGAGCTTCCTAATTTTCAAGCTAGAATAGAGCTAGATGAGTCTTTTGTGTAACTAAATATTTATTAATGGTTATATGAATATATATTTTAAATGTCTGCTTAAATGATGAACAGGTTGGCATTAAAAAAATTGCAGTACTCTGAACAAAGCTCCTGTGATGGTAATTACATCTAGTACATTACCTCATAAAAAGCAGTCCATTTGTGTAAGAGAATTAAACTTCAGTTTGAGAGCTGTGTGGGTGTACACAAAATAACAAATAAAGAGCTACACTTCTGCTACTCTGTCAAAAAGCTTTGGTGGAAAAGTCCCCTCAGAGGAAATTTATTTCAGACATTTAAATGTCGAATTATTCCCAGATTTTCAGCCAGCCTTTAAAGTTCATTAGAGTGCTGAAATGCTGCATGTTCTGTATTGTCACGAAAATACCACTTTTAAATGTTTATTAAAATATCTCAAGATACATTTGGAGTTTCCACTGAAAAATCTATTAACAGCACAAATTCTTCTGAAGCATTAAGTTTTGGATGGGATAATGAGGAATTAAATATCAAGTAATTGTAATTTAAACAACTGTTGAAATCAGTATATTTTCCATGTCCTCCTAACAGTCTATCACTTAATTTCCTTCAGTCCATCTAAGAATGAATTGTCAGACAAGTGCACAGATTTAAGCACTGTTGTATATTAAGGTGTTCTTTTGAACCAGGGCTCAAAACTTAAAATTACATGTTTCATCAGTGCCTACCATGACTGACATAAAAACTGTTCCCATTGGGGTAAGGTGTTCATTCCTTTAAGGACAGCCACATCAGCTATCAAATTTTCAAGACATAACTACTATTATTTCTCATGATTTTAGGGCACACAGGCAACATATTTTCCAAGTTTACCAAAAGAGTTTGTTCCAAGAGCTAAATCCATTTTTAAGGCCTTTAAGTCATTGCCAAGCATAGCAGTTCAAAAACCCTCTCCTGCTCTCTCCTCATTTGAAAATGTTTTGATCATCATGAATTCTGGCAACCATGATACTTAATAACCTGCTGACGAGATTAATGACTAATGAGTTTTAGTTCTGAAAATGCTTCAGGGTCACGCCAGATGAGGAACACATGTTGTATAGTGAATTTTTTTTTTTTTTTGCCCAGTCACACGGAACAAGAATTGGAACAACCTACCCAGAGATATAGTTGAGTCATCATCCCTGGAGGTTGTGACATTCAAAAGATGTGCAGATGTGGCACCTGGGAACATGGTTTAGGGGTGGACTTGGCAGTGATGTGTTAGTGGTTGCTCTTGATGATCTTAAAAGTCTTTTCTAACCTACCTGATTCTATGTCTCCATTACAATATTGTCACCCTATTGTCTTCTGTCTACTAACAGCTTGTCTATGTAGAAACATTTTTACAACTATGTTATACACCTATGTTCATCAAAAGTAAAATCACAAGTAATAACACTAATCATAGTATTTCTTCTTCCAAGGCCAACTTTTAAAATAATTCCCTGAAAGAGATGTTTTCTGAACGATGCTTGACCTCATGATGAATCAGATTATTTAAAATAACTTCAGGATTACCACAGAATTCAAGGTTAACTTAAGATTACTTTAAAAACTGTGATTTCATTTTCCAAATAACCCTTTTCATTATTAAAAATGCACCCTTACTTTTCTAGAAATATGAACAAATGCAAGGGTATTATAAGAGAAAGCAAAAGCCAAAAGATCCTAATGCAGAAACAGGTATTTCTCTGAAAATATGTAAAAAAGATGAATAAATTCCATAAAAATACCTAATTTTTGCTTTCAAATTGTGCACTATAAAATATGTTCTTTGAAATTAATTGAATCTCCTCTCACCCTTAGCACTGCTTTTTTTTCCATTTAATCTGAATAGTATTTGCTTATCTTATTACTTTACAAAATTACAGGTTTGTTTTAATCAGTACTACAGCTAAGCATATAAGATCTGTCAAAACACCATAGAGTAGGTAATGGAGAGGAAAAAGAACATTTCAAATGAACTTTCAATGACAGTAGAATTTTTAAGATATCTTTAAACAACACTAAAAATACTGCAAAAGACTTTTTGCTCACGTCATAGTGACATAATTGGATCAAAGTTGTATATATTTAAAATGTATGTAATGGTCACTCATTTTAAAATTATCCTGTGTGTCCTACATTTTGTTATGTATCATTCCTTATATCTGGTTTTCTGCAGTGCTTAAAAGAAGCTTCATGTATGATTTTATCAAATGTTATCTTCTTTCTTTTACTCTGAAGAAAAGAAATATCAGCAGCTTTCTTATTGTATTGGCTTCATGCAATGTGTTCTATTCCCACATTTTCTTATTCTCTAATATCAGTATAGACTTAAATGGCTTTTTTAACAACTAATCTACTGCTTTATGAGTAAGTGAAAGGGATTCAGTCCCCATTCAGTGTGCATGTAAGCAGAGTGAACACCACCACTTATGAAGAAACATTTCTGAGTTGTTGGAGGGGAAAAATCAATTTTTAACACCACATGCAACTGGGCAAAACTGGCTTATCATATTTGTTCAAAGTAGATACTTTTATACTATTTAGTTCACTGTCTATACATTATTATTGCAAAAGGTAAGTCAGCATTGTTAATCAAATGAAAAATTGCAGTTCTTGTCGCATGGGAATAAAGTACCATTCTAAGAATCCTGAGTGCTTATTTTTTTCAAGAGTTGAGAAAAAGAACAGTAATAATATGTGCTTCCCTAGATACTTCTAGTATTCCACATTATGCTTTTATATGATAACTTTTACATAGAAGATCTTTTGATGTTATTAAACATCACAGATGGCAGATATTCCTCCCATTCTTTTATAACTGCTTTAACTTGCAGTAGCTATGGAGAGATTTTTGTATCAGCTTACCTTCTTCTCTGGAGAAAATCAGTCTTCTTCTCAGGCAAAATTATTCCTCACTAATTTCCCTGCCTTGGTCCTCAAGGTATCTTTTAGTAAGGTAGTAAGATATGCCCTCATGGATTTGTGCTAATATCAGAAGAAATGCCATTATTATCAAATGCATAAGCACGAATTTTATCATATCCAACTTTACCCACCTAACATGTAGATACCTGATCTGTCATAATAATGTAGATAAATTCACAGAGAGTGAGGCATCTCCAAAGGAGAATTCATCTTATGTGCTGTGAATACCTACCCAGGGATGAGAATAGTAGCACTGAAGAAGTTCATTTATCTCCATTGAAGGAATCCACATTGCTAGCACAGATTAGGCAGCTAATTTTTAGGTGGCTAATACTGGCTGAGATGATTCAACCCAGGCGATGAAGTAGCATTGTAAGTCACTGTCCAAGTCCTCTGTATTATGCAGTAGCTGATATTACTGTAACTAATCAGCAACCAGTCCCACTCTAATGTATCTGAGAAGGAAATTTTGAATTAGAAATATCATCAACTGAAACCTTTCTTTCTCTTCAGTTTTTTGTTTGTTCTTGCTAAGCAGAAACTGGTTTTGTGTTTATATCATTCCTCTCCTTCTCATGTCCTGAGCTGGTTCTAGATTATCCATCTTTCTGTGCTAGAATGAGGAATTATTCCAGATGTAACATAATATGTCAGAATAGTCTGATAGCTTCCAGATGAAAGACCATATAGTTTCTTAGCTGTATTCTTCATGAGTCTTTGATCTATTATTTCTCCCAGCCTGCATGCTAAAAAACTACAATGGAGGGGCTGAATTTTGTTTTTCTTCTTGTTGGCAGTCAGATCAATGGCAGATTAGTACATGATGGTCTTTAATTTTTGGCAAAATATTGCTATTCTGCACAACAGTAAAGTGATATAGATTGAGCTGGAAAGAGTCCAATGACAGTTACTTAATATACTGTGCCAGAATGTCCTTTGTTTTACTGTGTCAATCATCTCCTTTCCTATTTGTAGGGGTTTGGGTTTTAAGAAAATTAAATGTTCAAATATTCTATGGTCAAGTGTGTTACATTCTGTGGAGAAGAACCATGAATTTAGGCACATGTCCTTGGAACAGAGATTTATTGCTTCATGATTTCACCAATAATGCACTTCTCCGTGTTCCAGGGTTTTGCTAATGTTGAGGTGCTTTTTCTATTTGCTTATTTCACTGGTTCCCTTATGGTTAGGCTTGAATAAACCACAAAACCAGGAGCCCCAGGGACACTGCAACTACAAAAGCCATGCCAAGTGGAGCACGGCACTACCCCAACATTGCTCCCTCCATACCTTGTTTCTGGCACCACCCATGTGCTTTGCACCTCAGCAAATTGCTGCTTTTACTGCTCTGCCTGCTTTAAGGCTTACGATTGAGGTTGGGCTTGAGAAAACCATAAAGCCTAGACCTCCAGGGATGTTGCAACCACAAAAGGCATCAAGAGGGGAGCACTTCATGTCATCCCATTACATTTGATTACCATCACTTCATTTCACAATTCTCTTTTATTTCTTTAATTTGAATTTCATTTTATTAGAAGTCGACCCTAGTAAGCTGGTTTCATTTTTTTCAATATTTTTAAGATTTCATTTCCTTTCACGAAAGGGAATGAGATCTTGGAATTTCAAAGAGTAGTAATTCAGCAAGGCTTGGTCCATTTCCCTGTACTTCTTGTCATCCCATGCCATTTTATTGTTTTCACTTCTCGTTCAGAATTTTCTCTCCCTTTTTTAGCATTCCATTTAATCACTCTCTTCACCTGTCCATTCACTCCACTGTGTTTTCTGATTTCATAATTACAATGAGTATAATTATGGGAAGTTTTGGTCCTTTTCACTGTTCCTCATTTAATCTCAGTCCATTTTGTGATAGTCACTCCATTTCCAAATTTTCTATTTGTTTTCAGTTTCATTTTAATTGTTCATATCTCCTGTCCAGAGTGTTTGTTACACTTTGTTGTTGATTTCAAGATTTCAAGGGCAATAATTTGGGTAAAATTTGATCCATTTCCCTGTACTTCATGTCATCTCATTCACTTTTATTGTTTTCACTTTTGTTCAAAATTTTCTCTTCTATTTTAGCATTTATTTTCTTTAGTTTCTTCTCTTCTTTTGTTTCTTTGTTTGACTTCTTCCTAGATTTTAAGATGTCAGTGAGTATAATTTTGGCAGGTTTCTCTCCATTTAATTTAATAAAAACATTACTCCAACAAAATATTTCTTCCTCCACACCATTCTTCTTGGCAAAATCCTTGGGCTAGTCAAAAAGCTGCTTCTGCTCTGCTTAGGATTAGGCATAAGCTTTGGTTTAGGTTTTAGAAAACCACAAAGCTCAGAGCTCCAGGCACAGTGCAGCTGCAAAAGGCATGACAAGGGGAGCATGACAGCACTCCTCTGCACCTTTCTGCTTTGCACCAGCCTCAGTCCAAGGTTGCCTTTACTGCTTTGCCTTGGGTGAGGGTTAGACTAAGGGTTAGGGCTCACAAAACCAGAGCTGCTGGCACACTGCAGCTGTGAAAGGCATGCCAAAGGCAGCACAGCACTGCCCCAACATTGTTTTCTCTATACCTTGCTCCTTGGCTTCAAACATGGGCTGTGAACCTCTACCTCAACAGTAGTCTGGTTTTCTTCATTGATTGCAGTTGATGCTAGAAACTGCAGGTTTCTAGGTTAGGCTTAGAAACCTACAAACCTAGAGCTGCTGGGAACTGCATCTACCAAAGGCATGCAAGGGGATCACAGCACTGCCTCAACATTGCTCCCTTAGAATCTTGCTACTTGGCACCAACAATAAGCTTACTACCACAGAAAAAGACTGATTTTATTCTTTGCCTTGGGGTTAGGGTTACGCCTAAGGTTAGGCTGTACAAAACCTTAAAGCCTAGAGCTCCCCAATGGCACTGCCCCAACATTGCTCCCTCAGCATCTTGCTCCTTGGCACTATCTATGGGCTGGGCACATGACCCTCAGCAAAATCCTGATTTTACTGCTCCACTTATGGTTAGGTTTACAGTTAGGAAACTGAGTGGACACAGGAACAGTCCTTGTCTATTGCATAGTCCTGTTTTGGTTTGCCTTTGCCTGTTAAACACAGATGTGAGCATGCAACTGTCTAAACACCAAAAGAGATCTGAAAATGATGGCTGGCCCAGGCTGAATTCTGCAGAGAGAACTTGTTGCATCATTTTCAGTAGTAATTAAAGTTATTGGAATTTTTTCACAATTTTTTTGTTACAGAAAATTTCTGCTCAGAATATATTATACAGCTGGCCAATGTTTCTTTAGTTGTGTGGGGTTTTTTTCTTTAAGGGTGCTGAATCACAATTACAAAACTGGCTTCTGAAAATGAAGTGAGTAACATTTCAAGATCATATTGATTTCTAGGCAAAACCAAATGAATGCTTATACTTTTTTCAGATATCCCAATAGGAAGAAAAATACAATTAATTTCCTAAGACAAAAAGTATAATTCAAATGTTATCTATGCAGAGAAGAAAAAATGAGGTAAAGAAAAAGTTTTTACTACTAAACATATTGTACAAAAATCATTATTTTTATTTTCTCTAAGGACTAACTGTTCACTCACAAAACAGAAAATTATTTCACACACAGAAGCAAAATGCTGGAGGATCTTCATACATATTCATAGGAGCTAAGATTTAGCTTTTGATCTCAGGCGAAAAGCTACAAAACCCAGACTTGGGCACTTAAATTGAAAACTCTAAACTGTTTAGAAAAGGATTAATGGTCATCTGGTTGCCACAGATACATGGTTTGTGTTGTTATCTTAGTGTTTTAAGAATAATTATTGGTTCTATTCCTATGGTGACGATGAAATAATTGTATTTTCAAGTTTTTGTATTAATGTCAGTGTTTCATGGAGTCAGGGATACACTGAGAACTTTAGCAGTAATGCTGGTACACAAAAAGAAGATTTTAGCCTTTCAGAGAGATAAAATGCCATGTGACTTGTGGCTTCACTCAAGATTTTTCACATACACGTTGATGGATTTTAATGGCATATGGTATACATCTTATTAGTCAGATATTAATGGTATTCAAATCCACAATAAAGCCTAAGAGCCAATGCAGAAGGGAGTCTACAGTAACAACCAGTTTACAAAACAGGAAGAGTACACAGACTCTGACTGGGAGGTAGAAAGTTGAACCAACAGAGACTATATCACACACACTGAGTGAACAGCAGGATGACATTGTTTCCTTCTCTATGTGTTGGTGTGTGTGTTTACTGTGAAAGGATAAATGAAAGGAGATTGGTGAGTAAAGAAAGCTGGGAATGATTTTAGATTCTAGATGCATGAGCATTGTCTTCTTATACTGAGAAATGTTCCATGACTTACACATGTGGAAAACACATTATTTAAGGATTGTTGTTTGTTATTAAGGGTGTTTATATTGTTGAGTTCCAGACTGGACGATGATACAGTTAATGAAAATCCCCAGAAACTTAGATAAGCCTGAGGGGAGAAAATAGCCAATCCAACCCTGCACATTGTCTCTTATTCTTACTGGACAGGCAAGTCAAACAATCCATTACAAACCTTGAGCTTCGATCTAAGATTTACATATATTAAACAGATAAGAACAAAAAATGCAGGAATTTGTCTCCACAAATGCCAGGAATCCATACAGTTTGAGGATAATTAATATCTATTAGATGAAATATGTAGATTTTTGCATCCTTACATTTTATCTTCAAAACTTTCATCCTAACAAGAATTATATTATAAAAATACATTCAAAACAGATTAATAATTATTCTGTTACATTGTGTGAAATCCGTCAGGTTTGCTTGGCAATTGAAAAAAGAGGGCATAGCCTTTTGCTCTATGATTTAATGAACCAGACCACTTACTAGCTCCCATCATAACTACTTAAGTAATTGATGTCCTTTACCTGGTGGACTGGAGACCCCAAGTGGTCAGACTTCATCTTTTCTGTATATTTAAAGCCCAAATGAATAGATTTCTCTAACTGCTTGTCATTGCAGAATTCTATGAGGTATGTATCTATGAGAAAAACAGCAAAGGGACTAGAAGTTTAGGAAACCATTTTATTTCCAAAAATAGATGCCAATGAATAGTATTTTAAAAAGAAGGAGGGGGCAGGGAACAGTTATTGCTGATACTTAAGTGCAAAAAAGTGTGTATAAAAAGTCTGTGTTTCTACAGTTCTTTTTCTCACATTGATACTTTTCTCCAAATTGAAATGCAGTTTTTAGCCTTCTCTAATCCACAAGGCTCTTACCCAAACCTGCTCATTTATTCCAAGAGCTGGTGAAGAAGGAAGAAGAAAAGCTGAGAGACTGAAACCATCAGAAATTCTAACTGACAGAAAATAACAGTTAACAAAAATAAAATTAAAGAGAAATTTTGACTTACCATTAAAAAGCAAGTCAAATATTTCTGGGCTTACATTTATTTAATTATTCATAACTAGAAGATTTGCTTTCACTTTTTTTATTTTCAAGTCTATTGTAAAATAGCTGAAATTTTTGGACTTCAGCATGTACAAAACTACTATGAATTTTCAAAGCACAGTACACACACTGCTAATGACAGAGAAACATATTGTTATCTTTTATTTTGATTCACCTGTATTCTTATGAATAAAACTCCTTGACATAACAATTTAAAAGTTTTGTAGGATTATCTAATGCAAAGTCCTAAAATTATGAGTTTTTTTAAATGGAAAACAGAAGCCAAGTCTACCAAATTTCATTAAAATTGTCTCTACCTGTCTCAGCTTTTTCCTCCTTGCTACCCTTCCTGGCTGTGAATGTCTTGTGTTGATCTAAGGCATTCAACTGTTGTTTCTCAAACTACTTCTAGCTCTCTTGATCGAAGTTTTAAAACCTCATAACAGAATTAAAAAATACTGGCTATATTCTAAGACCAGTGTTAGATTTAAGGGCATTTTGGTGAAACATAATTAGCATTATGTTAAAATGATTGGCTTGATGGATAAATTACTTCCGTTTACAACATGATGAAAGAACATAATGAAAGTTTTAAAGATTAAATTCTGCTATTTTTTTCTGAAATTGTATCAAAACTGGCAGGAGGTAAAACCCTAGCAGTTTTATTTTTCAATTATCTTCCATGGCAGCAAGACAACTGCAAAGGAAATTAAACATATTCAACCAGGGCAGAATACACTGTTACAGGATATCACTCCATGAAGACAGAATGCCAAGAAAAAGCAGCAGATATTAAATAATTTATCACTGCTATCACATGATGGGTGAATAGGAGTATCAGACACAGTTTCAGGGCTCCCTGCCTAGGTTCTATCCCTAACACCTTCCTGTTCCTTTTTGAGGATAGTGATAATCAAGGCTGTATTTAGTTTCCAATTTCTAGTTCTCAGAAGGACACCATTCATAAAGCATAAAATGGTAGTGACTCTGTGGCACACATGCTTTTCATTCCAGGGTATGCTTCCTTGAACTGATGGTTAAAATTAACATACATATAAGTTAATTTATTTTTGGTTAAGTGAATGCAAATTGATATTTTGACAACCATTTAAGAACAATCAATTTATTATTTTCTCTACGTCAGTAAGATCTACCAAGTGAGAGCATTCCCAACTCAAAATGTGAGCTCATGGTCCTGATGTTACTGACAAACTAATTTTTCAGTAATATACAGGTTGATCAGCTGAATTGTGTGGAGTAACTTACAAAGTGTATGAGTTGGGCACCTGCAGCACTGTTCCATTAAAACTGGGCATTCATTTTATATCGAGCTCTTTAATTTTTTCTTTCTTCGGAGTGGATAAAATATAATACAGTTGCCCTCAAGGCATAAATCTGACTCTACACTTCTTCATATCAATTGACCTGGCTGTAAATACAAATCTGGTCATAGAGGCTTGGCAGTGGAAAAAGATATATGAGTGCTGCTTAAAGCATTTTCCTTTGTCATACTGGGCAGATGGCTGACCTGAAATATCCTACTGCAACTGACCTTCTACACAGAAATAAACCTTTATTGATTCTCTATCTGAGTTACTAAAGCAGCTTTAAAGCAATTGGAAAATCCTGTTACATTTTTCTAATAAAATTATGTTGACTTAGCATTTATGAGTTGTTGTGATTTCTGCCAATTTTTTACAAAGAAACCCAGCAAGACTATGTGGACTTACAGCCTTTGTCCTGCTTACCTGTCTGTGTGATATAGTGCACTTGAAGATGAAGCTTTTGAGATTATTATTTGTATCACAGAAGTTAGAAATCACTAACTATAAACTGGCTGTAAACTAATGACCAAATCACTGGCTATAAACTCTTCAGCAGGGATAGGCAAGGAGTGGCAGTGGGGTATCATGAGGGTTTCAATTGGCAAGAGCTTCATGGTGGTGACCGTAGCACTTTATGTTTATGGGTAAGAATCTGGGGGAAAGCCAACAAAGCAGATATCATGGTGGGAGTCTGTTACCATTCCCAATGAAAGAAGTTTTGCAGTGTTGGTAAAAGTTGTGTGGAAGCAATTCTGCTATAGCAATGTAACTGATTAAAATACTTATCATTTTTTTGCATTAAGGGCTTTTATTGCCTAAGAATTTTAATGCACTCATTATTGGAGAGCAGCCACCAAATGTTTTAGGGGAATAATTGTAACTCGTTTGAGAAGAGTTCACATTCATTACAAACTAAATGCATAATGCTCATAATCCTGAGTAACATAGAAATTAACAGTAGAACCCTGCAAAGCTGTGTAAATTCTGAGGCTATTCATATTCTAAATCCATGCTGAAAGGGAACTTCATTAAGACAGTTGCATCTTATTTCCAGCTGCAGCTAAATCTTTAAATACTTTAAATACTATACTAGAAAAAGAATTTAGAGGCACCCACTTATGTAAGTTATGAACATGAATAAAGGACAAGTGCTTTACAGCACACTACCCCCGTAAGCCTATCTCCAAGTTTTCTGATGATTCACAGCGTCTCCAGGCAACAAAGTAAATGACAGCTTTTGAATGTATTTCCTGTTCTTTCTTCATTTGCATTTACAAACTAATTTTTTTTTTCCCTCCCAGAGGACTGGTTAGCCATTTTGGTAGCGGTTTTAAAACACCTCCATTTCATCAGTTTAACAAAGAAGCCCACTCAGCCAAACTGGGATGTTATCTGAAGAGACTTTTCTTCTCGAATTCTTTCCAGCAGTTCTTCTTATCTCCTGTTGCAATTAAGAAATGCTTAGATTTACCCATATCTCTAACCTCTGATTTAGTCACCTGTATATCTCTGTATCTCTTCCCTTGGTACTTTTTATATTTGTGTTGCCACCTATCCTTCAGACACATCTCTGGCTCCATTCCATAGAGTATGTGGATTCCCAGCCTATTATGTACATAAAACTATTGTATTCACTTCCACTTGTTTCTGTATTGTTCGTGATTAACTGCCGATTTAATAATGACCCCATTTAAACAGAACTTACAGAATTTTATGCTCTGGTATCGAATTTTATAAGCTCAAGCCTATAAACAAAGTCAGGAAGATGGTGCTTGTGAACTCATTCTTTTTGATTGTCTGCATATGGTATTCTTCAAGCTTCATTTTGCAGGGAACAGTATCACCATCTCCTGTCCTGTAATTATATTTATAACAAATAAAGAGAAGCTTTAATTCTAATAGTCTCAAGGATAAGTTGGTTCTCTCACAATACATTTATTCCATTTTAATTTAATTTAATTTAATTGTTTTGAAATCCCATTTTATAGGGTCTTTCTCCTAACAATTACTTTTATGGATGATTCATGAGAAGTGTGTGGCTTATCCCAGAATCTTTGCCCCTGGCAGTGTTCAGTATTTCAAGAAATCAGATGCTAGTGAGAGTCAAAGTGGATACCCAGGAAAATTTAATTCTTTTGAATACTTTTTCATCACTTATGTTCTCTATGTCCTGAAAAAGTATCAGTATCCAATTAATTGTTTTTCTTTCACTAACTTCAAAATCAGTTTTTGGAAAGACAAGTGATTGCTCAATTATGCCTGTTATGTGTCTGCTGGCACTGACTTTCAGAAATAGGCCTAATTTATGGAAACACAGTGATTTCTGAACCATGCTGAGCGGCACAGTTGATGTATCTGAGGGACAGGCTGCCATCCTGAGGGATGTGGACATGATCAAGAAGTGGGTCAATGGGAAGGTCATGAGGCCAAATCCAAGATCCTGCACCTGGGCAATCCCCAGTATCAATACAGGCTGGGGGATGAGCAAATTGAACCAGTCCTGCTGAGAAAGACTTGGGGATTTTGCTGGAGGAGAAGCTGGAGATGAGTCTGCAATGTGCATTAAAGGTTAAAGAGGGGAAAGATTGATTTTTTTTTTTCAGGTTGCACATGCATCTTTTTGAACACCCTCTTGCTAGGCAAAGTGGGAAGAGTTTTCTCTTTGGTCAACAAAAGTTAAGAACTTACAGGGAGATCATATCAAAATGAGGATGTGTCACCTGAAGGGAGTGAAAAAATGAAAAAAAGTGGGAAAAAGAGAATAAGAGAGTGAGAGATATTTAAATTGAATCACACTGTAATAGATTAATGCATTTGGAGTTTTTAATATATTTAGTCTTGTATTTCGTAATTACTTTTCATGATACTGCCAATGGCGGGTGTTATAAATAAATACTCTCATTTGAATTTACTTTATCTGACTGAAATTAATAGGGTTTCAAGAAACTGGATAATATCAAGGCTCTTTTCATTCAATGGCACAGTTATCTAGAGGACTGGATTACTGGCGAATACGTCTCACCACATCAGTATTATTCAAAACAATCAGTATGTCGACTGTTTGGCAACTGCCTGCCTAAAAAGATGACAGAGAACTGATGTCACAAAAACAAAACAAAAAAACCCCATGTTTCAGGGACTGTGGTAAGTGGAGAAGCTCCTTGGGAATGTGGGAATGTATCCCAGTCACTTGAACCTAGAGATGCAGAAGTATAGGGGAGGAAAACACCCAGCTGTTATGCTGCAGCACCAGAAGATTTCCTCAGCAGAAGGAAACAGTGATAAAACAGTTAAGCAGGGATTTTGAGAACTAGAGTGGTGCCTGGCTTCAGTTTGCAGCAATCCTTATCCCTTCAGTGAACATCAGGAGAAATGGAAAAAAATCTGGAACCTGAAATACATCTGGATGTAGGGTACTGCCATATGCTCAAATCCATTACTTCTGAGACAAAGATCTTGGCAGGCACTTTTACACTTCAGAGAAGAGGCATGCCAAGGAACACATTGTTGCTTCTTGGCAGAGGACACACCCGCTTTTATGGATTTGGAGCAGATTAATGAAAAAGGACTGACCTTTAGTGTGGGCTTCTCCTCTACGGATACCATTGTTTGTGTTGGTTATCACAACTTGTAGAACAGGCTCCCAAAGGCCAGTGAGAACAACCAGGACCAGCTGGAGCTGACGTGTATTGTTGGTCATTTTCTCAGAAGCTCTTTGTTGCTTTTCTCTATGCTCAAAGAGACTGTCTGCAGAATTTTGTTGTGTGCTCTTGGACAGGTTTAACCTGGATATGTTTTGAGACAACTTTGGCCTGGACCATGCCAACATCTGGCATGAATTCTCAAAGTGTAGGATGTTCCCTTTACTGTGTAGGAGGGTCACAGTAGTCCTGAACTGAGTCACAAATTCCCAGTTTATCTCCACAGCACAAGACTCTAGTGAAATCCATCTTCTGCAACTGGTCCATGCTGGAAGATATGATTCAATCAGATCAGGCCTATATGATTCTGTGACAGAGCACCTTTGATATCCTTATCTGGTCAAATACTCAACAAAAAGAAAGCACTTGACATGGATCATAAATATACTATAGGGATCCCTATATATTGATATTAGTCCTTGCTTCGTGGGTGTAACTTGATACAGTATGAACTAGAGCATCTTGGTAAAGTTCTTCAGAATCTTGGTATGAGACTATTGACTTTAATTAGTGAGAGTTTCAAGGCTGCCTCTTGACCTGTTGTCTTTTTTTCTTCCCTAGAGGGAGAAGATTTGTGATTACAAAGCTGTGTGAAAACTCAGATGAATCAATGGATGTAAAAGTTCGTTAAGTCACCAACTTGATGCTCTCTTTCACTGGGTGAGCAGGTCAAGAAATCTGACCTGGTAGCTCAGGACAAGTGATCTCATTCTCATGCTCAACATCTAGCAGGGTACAGGCATGCTGCTCAACACCTCTGCAAACAATCCCTCCCCAGTTCCTAACTGGGACAAAAGGGAGGCAAGGTTGTCAGAGCAGGTGTGAAGGTAGGCAGGTCTGCTGTGAGTCCTTGACTTCAGGCAAGATTAACTCATTGTGATCCTGTCAGTCCTGCACATTTTCTGCTTTTTCTTCAACAGCCTGTGCCTTTCTCCCATGACCCGCACCTGGATTTTTTCAGGGAAGCACCGGCTCCCTTCCTGACAGCTGCATCCATGTACAACATCCTAAGAACAAGCTAGCAAGGCAGGATTTCCCTTCCCAGAGGTCATGCTGATTCTTTCTTCACAGTCTGTGTTTATCTATGTGTTCACTTGTACTTTAATACTTTCTTCCATTTTAACCACAGGCGAAAGACAGACTCAATCAACATCTCTGGAGCCCTGTGTGTGCATGGGGCTTGCAATGGTGATATTCCAGGCCCCTGACTCGGTGAGTCCTTGTAATTATAGGTTACACATTTTGGCTAGCAGCTCTGCAATTTCACATTTGAGTTCCTTCACAGCTCTTGGATGAATGGCTGGCAACTTATTGTCATCTAACTCTGTGTAGTCGAATTCTTCCTGTATACTTACCCCAAATTGATACAGCTATCCTAACCAATCTGCTACAAAAAAATGCAGTGCATGTTGGAAACTTCATAACATCTTTAACAGTAAAAATAAAAAAAAATACGGAAAATAAATCTCATTTTCTCTGCTGTGACCTTATCTTCAGATGTCACTTTCACACGTTTTATCATCAGATAGTTCAGCTGTTTCCTGAGCTGGCTTTCATCTTCTGAAATATTTAAACACCTTTCTATTATCCATATGAGCATCTTTCCAAACTCATTTATGTTTTCTGTAAATTCTTGTGTATCTATTATATGCCATGAATTTGCTGCTTTCCTCATTTGAAAAACTCTTCTGGTTTTTAAAGTCAATCATTTCCATACAGTAGCTTCCAAGTTTTCTGTTTAGCTAAAAAGGGCTTTTACTGGGTCATTATGTTTTCTTTTTCTGAGCTGTATGCCTGGGCTTCCAATGCAATATTTTCAAGCAGCCTCAAGGCTGCTTGCAGGCTTTTTTGGAGTATTAATTTTGGGGGTATTTTTGCTAATAACCTCATTTGTATGTAATTCCCTTTTCTGAAATTAAATCTCAGTTTTCAGGATTTGTTTGGCTTGTTCTTTCCTACTGAAATATTAAGCCTAATTTTATACTGATTGCTGTTACAGAGTGCTCTTCAACTAACACCATTTGAATTAGGCCCTGTACATTACTCAGGACCAAAGCCCAGATGGCAGCTTTTCATAAGAGTGCTAAGATTAGTTATTCTAGGAAGCAGACATTTATTGCATACAATCTTATCTCTCTCTTGCCCTGAGGCACCAATGACACAGTCTATATATGTATAGTGAAAATCTCATCCTGTTGCAGCCTGTTATAAATTTGCAGTGTTACCTGAGCACTATCATCCTCCAGATTAAAAACCCCGAATTATGATCCTAGTATTACTTCTTTTTTGATTATTATTATTAGAGTATCGGATTTCCACTCAGGATTTCCACTCAGTGTTTCTCTTTTTCCATGAGAATTTTGTGCTGTTAAACTTTTTATTTTTCTTCCCATAATTTGCCCTCACCTGTACATTTCATTCTGTCATCCTTCAAACCTTGTAGCCTGGCAACACCGTATCCTGTTAATTATCCTTTCACCAGGCCTCTGAGATGTCTGTTATGTCAGGGTTGCTGTTTGTAACCAAAAAATTATTTTAAAGGCTTCTAGAATTGTTGTAGAAGACAAGTTTTGCCCTTGGCTTAGCTTTCCCAGACTAGTCACCTGACATTTTAGGGAAGCTGACTTCCCTTCTCTATTTCTGTTTATTTCCCTTCTGGCCTTTTCAGAGGTATGATGCATATCATTCAGGTTATACTGCCAAGTTGAATCAATCCAAACAAGGTGCTTCACATGCTTGTCAACATTTTTCCAGTTCCTTGTTTAAATAATCTTGCACGACCTTCTTAATTTTCATAGGCAGCAGTCTGTCTCCACCTTGATCAAAATAAAGTCTGTCCCTCCTTTATGGGTTCCTTCTGTCTCAAGAAGTTTCCCAGTTCCTGATGCACTGAAATACCTGTTATTGCTATGCTATGGTCCTACCCATGTACCACAACTCTCAATCCTTGCCAGTCTGCCATGCCTCATGCCCTGGAGCTGGCAGCATTTTGGAGAAGGCCATCATGAAAATCCTAACTGAAATCTTCTATAATGCAGTCCAAACAGCCACCCAGAACATTGGCCATGTACTTCCCTAAGTCACTGGTACTAACCCAAGTCTCCTGGATTCTTTCATGCACCCTCACATTGACACCAACTTTGAAGCATCTCAATAAGTAAACATCAGCTGTGTACCTCTCCTTCTCTTTCAGCTGTAATTTTTCAGTGGCTCTCAAAAGAACAGACCCAATCTCCCTGAACCAAGAGCCTCTTGGATGGCATGCAGACTTACAGAACCAGACCCACAGGTAGTTAGTTTGCCTCTTACAGTAGTCTATCATTATCAAGCCATCAACAAATAAGATATACACAAAAATGTGTGGGGTGGAAAAGAGTGTGTCAGGAGTCCTTACATAAATATAAAATGAGCATCAGCAGTCCATGCTAGTGATGTGCTAGAGAGTAATTTCAATTACCATTGTATCATAGAATAATTGGCCCTTTAGATAAACTGGGAAATGTATTATAGATAAATACAAATAAAAAAATATGTAAGCAAAAGAGATACCAATTTTACAAAGGTTGAATTGCCACACATATCTGCATCATTAGACACAGGTATTTATACTAAAAAATACTTGGTTCTAAGCAGATTGAGTTTATGCAAAATACAAAACAGCAGTTCTCAGTTCTCTGAATTCTTACTGTGTTCAAAGGACTCAATAAGTTGATGGCAATGGGTAATGATATCTCTTTAATCCATGTGCCAAAGGTTATCTTGGCTTTTTTTTTTTATTATGTGATTTACTAATGGAATGAACCTACACAATCAATTAAAGCATTTCATTTATAGTACTTAGGTATAATACCTAATACTCTTTACCTACCGCACAACACAAGGATGACAGTTTAATAGATAAAAGAACTTCAGTTCTTTTACTATTCTGACTTGAATTTGATCCAAAATTAAAAACTAAAAGTCCATTCAATTTTTAATTCATAGGAACTTTCAAATATCATTAGTTAGAAACATTTTATTTTTATCATTCTAAACAGCAATATTTAACTTTTAACCATTTGGACTATGACTTAAATATTGAACAGAAGTCAAATAAGGTGAAAGTGTTTTGTAGATCTGAATTCAGGTAACTTTGAAAAGCATTTTCAACCTTTTTGAGATACAACTTTATTTAAGCCATCTTTTACCAAAACAGAGATCCAATTTAGAAGTTTTCACACGTATATAGAGACAGGAGACTGGCTCTTTTATTTAATAGCTACATTACTGGCATGCCAATTTTAATTATTTAGTTTATTTAAAATTTTTGTTTTATTTTATCTTACATAGACGAGGCCCATGTTTTGTATGTTGAATGCTAAAAGGAAATCAAGAAAGGCCAAATTAGCCTTACCAACTCAGTATTCACAATCTGGAAGAATTATTCTCTGGTGAGCAGGGTTTCACAAATAGCTCTTTAACTCCTTTGTTGTTTGGGGTTTTGTTTTCTCTTACCTTTTTGCATTAATTTTGATATGGAGTAACAGTCCCTGAATTCAGGGTGGGAAGAAAGGGTTGCAGAACCTTTATTTTGTACCTCCAACATTCTGAAAAAATACATGCATGGAGTTTACACCTGAAGCTGCATAAGTGACACTCATAACAGGTTCATGAGAAAGGATTCAACACAAAACTTTGATGCATAATAATATTTTTCTGGGCAGCTAAAAAGTCTGATTCTGAGTATCCCTGTGCCCTGTGCCACACTGATGCATGTACAAGATGATCAGTCCACCTGGCTACAGGCATCCTTCCCTATGAGAAAAAAAAGCCAGCTCCAAACTTTCTGTGTAAGAAAGCTAGGAGTGGCTGTGTAAGCCACTCACATGTGCAGAGCTCAGTTTTATGATAGAGTTTGTTTGCTTATTTATAAAGCATTATCTGTGCATAAATATACCTTTTACTATGCTTCTTTCAAGAGTCATTTTTGTTTAAAATAAAAAGGAAAGAAAATAGGGGAGTAACCACTCTTCAGGGATGTATATCATAATCAATGGTTTGATGGTTTTGGTTTCCATCCTAACTTTAGGCACCTCACTCTTCATTAAAATCTGCACCTTGAGGAGCTAAAATCTTAGGCACCCTGTTTTCCCTCTCCTTGCATCATTGTATAAATAATAGATGAATTTGCTTAGACAAACTCAATCTATCTAAACAGAAGGCATCCAGTCTAAACCATTCATCTGATGTCCTCAGACAGACCAGAGGAACTGCCCTATGAAAGAGTATTTATATTTCATTTGATTAATAAGTAACTAAGGCAACTAACTAGGCTCAGTCTCAATATGTACAGTTTAGACAGCTAAATTTGAGAGGGGTTGTATTCAGACAATTTTCATATAATTTTTAATGCAATTTTCTTCAGCTGAACAACTATCATTCCACAGTAGAAAAATCCAGAAAATACCGCTGGATGTTGTGAGGACTTGATTCAGATTGTTTCAACTTGTCTGTCTCAAAGCACTTTAATCGTTCTCACTTCCGGCACACCATCAGGGCCACTTCCATTGACATCTTAATCCTTTTCTGGAGGATTTATTGCGAAGAAAACATTTATTAACCATTGCATTTCATCTAATCCATTCTTCTGTTTTCAAAAACATTCGTATTTAGGCATAAGAATTTCCAGGCCCAGCAGATAATTAAAAAAAAAACCTGAACATTTGGAAAAGAAAAAGCTAAAGAGAAAAAAAATTACAAATTTGCAAGAATTTTCATAATTTTAATGTGAATAGCAAGAGCAAAGTATTAAGCAAAGCTACATGTCCTTCCATCACCCTGGAATGTATGGACTTAAATTGCCATGGACATGCAAGAGACTTGCTATGAAGTTTAATACTTGCAGGGTCAAAGTTCTTCAGAAAATCAATTCCCATCTCATAGAAAAATCCTGGAGAAGCTAAGTCTTAAAATTTGCTTCAAAAATTTAAAATAGGAAATCACAGGAAAACTTTGCTTCTTCACTTCCATCAATATCAGAGGATTTTCTGCTTTGCTGTTTATTTGTCAGCACCTAGTACCACAGAATGAATGAATCAGAGGGATATGGTGCCCTCAGATTGCCTGTCAATGAATCTGAGGAAATCATCTTCCTGTTTACTTTTTTCAGCCAACTTTTGATTTCATTGACCTTCTCCACTGGCTCCTAGAGAATGTGATCATTATGAGAGTTTCCTTTCACTGAGAAGTTGAGTTACAACTAAGAAACAGTAGCCATTAAAATGATGTGTATGGTAGAATTTTCAAAAAGTCCTTTACATACAAATAAAAAGATTTGCCCAGAGATACAAAGCAGCTAAACCAAAAACCTAATTCAACAATGTAGGGCACACTCATGCAAAGCCATTTCTAACCTATCACAGACCTTACTTGCCTTATTGCACCAGAGAAATTCTAAACGTACGGTTCTTTACACTAAGGTCACAGAAATTGTCATCAGAAAGTGTCAGGAGTGTTAAAATAACTTAAATTTTGAATGTTAATTAAATGATCACAAGGTTATTTGGTTTGGGAAATAAAGCATCTCCTGATGCGCAGCTGCCCTTCTGCAGTACAGCAACATCACAGATACTACAGAAACGTGGAGCACATTTCTGTGATCAGCTTAAATAGAAATTGTCACATTTCAGGTTCTCAGACAAGATTAAGTTAATGGTTTTGCTGTGAATTATTTTTTTTTTTACAACAAAAGAAGGTTCATCAAAACTAGACTCGTTGCAACAGCAGAGGTGTCATGAGGACAAATCTCATTTGTTTTATGCCACATGGACATTCTGAACACTTAAAAAAGGCATCTGTAAGGCCTTCATGCCCACTTTGTTGGCAAAGAAAGTTGAATCCAATGTAACACCCAGGCCAGGCTCAGAATGCAGCTTAAGTTTCATTGACAAGCTTGTAGCAGCAAGCTATATCCCTGAGGATGTTTCTTTTCCTTTTCCCCCCCTGTCCTTACAGCTTTGTGACTCATCATGTTGCTTGATCCATTCTCTTTCTGAAAAGGTTTGCAACTGCAGGGCAGTGACTGCAACTGACCTTGGCTTACCCTGTCTCTGCACCACTGTGTTCCTTTTGCTATCATTATTTATATTTAATTTCACAGTGCAATGCAGATCTGCATTTTATATATATATATATGTATATTCACAAAAAATTAAAAAATGGCATCAATGTATCAAGGATAATTTAAAATAAAAAAAGAAAATTACACAACTTTTTATCAGCCAGACCATTCACATAACAGATCACATGGCAAATGATTTAACAGTTGCTTTATTCAGAGCTTTGATGTCTCTAGTTGAACATCACATACTGTCAGGCAATAAACATCTAACCCAAATGTTATATGTTTCTCTTTGAAGTATTTCACTGTTGTTTTTTTAACTGTTGCCAAGCCTTTACCAGTGACAGTTTTAATGAATCATTTACACACAAATACGTTGTTTGCCCATTCTCCATTTAAAGGGTATTAGCATGTTTTTTATAAAAGATGTGCCCTTTGTTTTTTTTTACAAATACAATTTCTTTTTTCACATTTCCAACCTTCATTATTTAGCACTGTGTACCAAATTAAGAGGACAAAAAATGTGCTGCTATTACATGGAAACATGCACCTCCCTGAAGCACTTTTCAATTCATAAGGAAGCTTTATGCTTAATAAGATATTAAGATTTACTGGCAACCATGCAATGAAATAAAAGTAAAATGTTACTGGCTTGATAGCAATTCATACAAAGCTCCATTGTGTATGCAAGTAGAACCCAAAGAATGTATCCATTAGTAATGGTAAACATGCTACAATCATCATTAACTGCCTGCGAGATTCAGCAGTGAAAGCATGCCTTTGCTGAAGACTTAACTTATAACCAGGTGCATAAAAGAACTTCTGACCTGAACTCAGAGACCTTCAAGTCTGTATTAGCTAAGCCAACAGCAGGCATGAGTTATAGTCCAGCCTTCAGTCTAATATTCTTCTTAGAGTGCGGATATCACCCAGTTAATTTCTAGTTTGATAATCATTTGGGATTATCTTTATGTGATCATCTATTTATTCCTTTTTGGTGCTGTGGATGCCACCAGTCACCAAATACACTATTTTAAGGAGAAGCTAAAGAGTTAGAAATCACTGGATTTCTGGCGTGCTCAGAGCACTGACGTGAATGCTGAAGTGGCACAGATTTGAATGTGACAAGTGGCAAAGATGATTTCAGCCTACTTAGGGTATCTCCCTTTGTGACTAATGGATTTTCCATTGCTCATTCACAGTCAGGAGTCAGATTAAGAGCTGAAACACAAGCCTGATATTTCATCCTTTTTAAAAATCAATTACATTGTCACTAAGAATGTGTCAAATATTCGTGGTATTCTTAGATACTCTTTTGGTATAAAAAGTCTCTTTTGTATCTTAGAATGTCCCAAGAAGAAAATAAGCATGACAGTTAAAGAGACCTATGAATCATAACACATGATGGCAAGTCAGTGATCAGCCAAATGTTTTTAAAGTATTCTTAGAAAAACGAAAATAACTCCAATCCACTCTTTAGAGAATCTAATCCTGTTCAAGTTTTTCAGGAGAGGTTAAAAAAACAAACAAACAAACAAACAAACAAACAAACAAAACCAGTAAGAAAAAAAATAAGTATCCAATGTTCAGCTGGGAATTTTACCTCCTAAAAAGTAGATATGATTAACACTACTTGCTTTTGGGTTGAAGTACACATAGTGGTTTTAATCTGTTCAGGCAGATGGTCAACCTGTTATTCATGTCCATTTATACTGGCTAGAATTATGGTACTATTTCAGATTTAGATTCTGCATATAGGGTTCTGTGAAGATCACACCTGCTGGCCTTCACCTTTTAAAATTTTGTCCAGATAATCCATAACTTTCTGGACAAACATATCTCAAAAAAGCTATATTGTTACATGAATATCTGATCAATTATATCTGCTTTCACTACAATTACAGGTGAAGGAAAAGAATTTTCCATGAATTCTCTCTCTTCTTCCACCCGTTATAAGACTCCCCATTTCATAATGCAGCTTCAGATGTTCTCAATGCAAACAGAGGGGGAAATATGAAATTTCCAGCACTAGGAGTGTTTGAAATCATGTATGAGATCTGTTGTATTTATTTACTGCTTAATTCCAATTGACAGTTGAATTTGTTTTCTTTTTCTTCCTACAGCAGTTTAATCCAACATTTAAATGAATAAGGAGAAAATTTGAATATATTGGTGAAAAGAACTCTAGGAACAGAAATGAAATTTCTTCCCCCTATGTGTCAGAATAATTCCAGTTACTCCTGATTAATTTCAAAGGAAAACTACTAGAAGCTCACGACTGACATAAGATCATAACTTTTATAAAGACAGATATTTAAAAAGGTCTAGATAGAACGTTGCTAAGTTTCTGCTGGAAAAGCTTTCAAGATTGTAATGTGATCACATTCGAACTGCAAAGTAGCACTGCTCTCTGCTGGTTGTCATAAAATTAAATTGCTGTTTGGAAGTTGCATGAAAGCTCCTCTATTTATTTTCTTGATTCATCTTTAAATTATGCTTTTATTTGAATTAGGAGAGATAAACAAGTGCTTATTCAGCTATAGAGCTAAAATGTATCTGCCTATCTCTCTGATAAATGAGCATTTCTCAGATAAGGCTATCTCAGCAAAACATCACATTTGCAGAATTTTACATATGAAAATCCCTCAGCCCCTGACATAACCTGGATCTGTGTTCTCATCTCTAGTAAGTTGGCTGATTATTTCTCCAACTTGGCTTTCACAGTTTTTTTTAAATCTCTGCTTATAACAAACTTCTTTTAATAAGGGAAACAGATGGCATGAGTCCAGCTGAACATGGCATGGACACAGAGTTCCTCCAGAAGAATCACAGAATCAGCAGCTTCTCCAAAGTTTCCTGAGACCTCTGTTAGTGCAGCTTAGTAAAGGAAAAGCAAGTCTTTATTCCCCTTGCTGTGGGTAGTGTACACTGGGTTCCAACTTTTCTAATTACAAATGGTGACAAATGGTGAGACTTCTGCCATGTTTGTGCAGTAATAGATGGTGGTCCTTCTTTAGTCATCTGCCTCCTCTTTCCTTGCCTCATCCAGAGGGCATTGAGGGGGCCCTGAGGTCAATAAGCAATTCACCAGTATCAGATCTGGGCATTAGAGTATCATGATTTAGGCTCCTAAGATCTGTAATTTTAGGAAGGAACAGCTTTGAGAGGTGAAATTTTCTTGTTTTTCAGACGTGATTCTAGGCTCTACAAACAAAGACCAGTAATGCAATTGCACATTGGTTTGTGTCTCTGTCATTGACTTTTTCTTTCTGGAAATGTATCAGAACTTATTTTATTACAATATGAGCAATCCTATGAATCATCAGAGTTGGTCAAACTTGCACAATTTCCTAATATACGTTCAGAGGATGTTGAAACTTGTCAAGGACTGTGCCATCTGAAAAGAGTGGGAAAACTGTACCCTAGTACAAGACAATGAAAGAAATGTAAACCTCATTTGTTGCTAGCTCTAAGTACAGTCTGTTAACAGATTCCCCTTTCATTGTGAAAAGGTCCAATTTTTGTGAAGAACACCTAGATTCCCTTTGTGGGGGAAAATGCAATGCTGTTATACTAATGCAGCACTATTTGCAACAGAATTAAAACAAAATATTTTTTTATCCTCTCTAGGAAATTAAAAATATTGTTCTAATCTCTGACAGAGAAAAAAAAAGATAAAAAGATTCAGAAACATCCCTTTCTTCCTATCTTCCTAAAGCAATTTTATGTCTAAAGCAAAAGACATAACCAAGTCTAAAGTCTAAACCAAACTGAGAAATATTAATTGGTAAGCACTAATTGATGTAGAGGGGGTGAGATTTTCAACAGGACAAAGGACAGTCAGATGTCTAATTCCATTTGTGCCTTTATAAATAATTGCAACCAATAATGAAAGTAAAACTGTGATAAATGCTGAACATAATCCCATACTCTCCTTTTAAACATGTACAAAAATGTCATTTTCCATACAGGAGAAGAATTTCTGAGAATGTAAAGCAAACAAGTAAGCAAAGAACCCAACAATGCCTCTTCCCCAGGGTCCTTAGGAAAGACAAGTGGTGACTTTTTAAAAACCCTTTCTCAAATCTTGTTTTTCACAAAACTGAAAACAGCAACTGACAATGACTTTGAAACTGGTACATTGTGACTCAGGTTACTCTTTATACAAAATCTTGTAGTCCACTGACATTGCCAGTTTATCACTCAGGAATTTTTGTTTGACGTTGCCTTCCAGTCCCTGGCTAGATTTTGGTAGTAAGCTCTTTAGGATAGAAACCAATCTTCGTCCATGTGCACACAATCTCTAGAATGGCTTATTCCATTCTTAGATTTAGGATGCTATGTGGTGTTAAGACTGTTTAAACAATGTAAAGCTTTTAACTAGTCTCTAAAAAAGCAGGAAATTATTTGGATCTGTGTGCAATGGATTGGATTGTGTCCAGCATAGATTTATTTCCTTTCTTTTACCTTTTAATTAATATGCAATCTTGAGCATAGCCTAATTAAAGGAACATTTTCATATATCAAACAGAAAAAAAAGCTTTGGCATGTCAAATTATCTTTCAATTTCTCAGGAAAATAGCTTCTTTAATTCAATAAATTTGTAACAATGGAGGTCTGAATTCTTTGTATATTTTAAATGAAATGTAGGAAAGAGCTGGTAACACAAGCTGAAAGTTAGCTGGTCTAATTTTTATTAAAAGTTCACACATTTTCTTCTTATCTGATTCTCTCACCCACCTGTTTTTCTTTTTTCCTTTTCCCTCCAGATCAATTCAACTCTTAACATGCCTCAGAGGAAAAAGTCTTGCACAAAAATATGCTTCACCTTAGGAGATCAAAGCTGTTTTACAACTTGATTTTTTTTAAGTCCCTTTTAATCTTAGTGGCATCAAGCTCATTAGAAACAACGAAAACAAGAAAAAAGAGAAATTTAAGCTAGGATCAGTAAATTAAAAAAGAACTTTAATATTTAGTAGAAATAAGCAGTAGAAAAAATATTGGTGCTGCAAAATATGACCTGGAGAACTCATTATGTAAGAAGGATGGAAATCAAATGTTTAGTATCTCACTTCATCAGTACAAAATAGTTACAGGGCATATTCTATCTGTTAGAAGAGGAACAATGGGGAAACTTATAAAGAACAAAGCAACTGGGCAGGGGTATAACCCTAAAAAAGGCATTTTAATGAACTATTTATGAAAATGGAAAAAACACTAAAGACTTTTCCAATTGCCACAATTATTACAAAAACCCAACATATTAAAAACAGCATGCCATTAACTGTTGCAAACAGATAAAAATCATGCAGGGCACAAAAAGAATGTGTGAAGCATATAAACAAATGCATAATCACATTACTTCCCTTTCCAGTTAAATTTGGTTTACTTAAACGTTTTAGCATTTAGAAGTTAATCCACTGATTCAATCATCTGTTCATGAGAAGAATGGGTTAATTTCCTTTTCCATTTCCCATAAATTGTTGTCATGAGAACAAATCTGTCCTTTATCATTTTCACTTTGGAAGATTGAGACTTATGAATTTTAAAGCTGTGGGATATCTCTAATGGACAAAAGTTTGCCAGGCACTTCAGCCCTCTAAATAATCTTTATTTTTGCTACTTTTCCCATCTGATCTTTGTCACCAGATGTGGGAGCAAGGGAACTGACATTCAGCTCATTTCACTGGAAAAGGCAGTGAGGACTGTCAGCTCATTCCTGTCTGGTGAAGGCTGCAGATGGAATGGACATTGTTGCCTGAGACTCATCCCAGCCAGGCCCAGGCACTGTTACCACAGCAATATTAGCTGCCTTGATGGATGGATAGATGCTGTACTCAGTATTCAGACTTCACATTTTTGCTCCTTTGTTTGTTATGAAGAGGATTTCTTGTAAAACTGTTGAGTGCAATATTATTTCTGAATCAATTCAAAACTCCAAGGGGCCAAGTTGTCACTCACCACATAATTTGTTGATTTATGATTCATCTCAGTATCCTATGATAAGGTGTATTTCTGATTAGTAAAGAACCCACAGTTAGTTTTTCAGCTGCAATTGCTGCTATGTGAAGCGTATTTTCCTCCTTCCAATATGAATATTTAAAATCTGCTCTTGGAGCCTGTAGACCTTTGCCATTTATTTCACAAGGTCTAAAAGATGGCTGTTCTTTTGCATATCAATGAGAATGTTTTACTTTACTGCCAACAGTTTCATTTCCAGTTCATTTTTGGATGCCTTTAAAGATGTTGCTTTTAGCCTGAAATGTACTAAAGATTTTAGAACTTCAGTACTGTTTCCCTTACATGGATTTCCAGCAGCTAAAATTATCTGAACCTGTTGATGCAAAGTGAAGACATTTCATTTCACACTCCTGCCCTCATTGCTCAAATACACCATGTACACAGGAAAACTTGAACGGCAGACAGCAGCCAGCTTAGTTTTCTCCATGACAGTCAACGCTTAATTCTTCTACTCTGATCATTAAAGTGCAGACATGTTGAACATCAGAGCAAATTTTAAAATCTGACATTTTTTCTGTGCTCAGATGAGGGTGACAAGGAAGAGTGGATGAGAAAGTGGTGTTAAACTGTTGCTACAGTACCACCACCAAAATCGCTTTGTATTACTCACAGAGGAAGAAAAGTTTATTAGATATAAATATAATATGAGTCCAAGAGCTGAAATCCTAAATACAATTATTGCAACTAACTGATATCATTCTGAGAAAGACCAATTTTTATTTGTGTTATGGAAGTATACTAGATATCTTGATAGAATTCGAAGGCTAGAGCTGACACTTTTGGTTATATAGCATGACTTAAGACATGGTGTAAACCAGAGAAATTTGTTTATTTGGACTACATCCTTCGTTTTCATTTAGTATTATAAATAAGTGTAGATGCCTGTGCAGCTCGAGTCTGTGTTTTTCTGGGCTTAGAACTGCTGAATTTAGAATTGCTGAATTTGCATTTAATGCATTCTATGGCTATATACCCTGCAGCAATCACCCATGAAAAGCCACTGCAAAATAGCAATTCTGATCCTGAACCTCCAGTAGCAAAAAATTAACCTTGAATAGAATACTTTAACAGTAATTTTGCTTGGATAATGACTGCCTAAAGTTAGAGTATAACTTTAAAAAAAAGTGTTTTCACTGAATTTTTATTCCCCATAGAGGACTGATAATTAGAAAACAACCCACAAATTGCCATTCATAGGGAATTGTCCACTGGCAAAACAAAAAGCGAAGTTTCTGAAATCTTCTCTTTCTACATATTTATTAATCCTACGTTTGGTTTAAAGACAGAAAATTCTTACTGAAAACAAACATCAAAATGGCACCACTTTTTAGATGGTTTTGTAGTGACATTATATGCAAAGATAGCAATTCATCACTACTGCTTTGATCTGATTCAGCCCAAGCTTTGGAAGCTTGCATCTCAGATATGCATTAGCCTTGAAACGAATGTGCAAGTTATTTTTGTATAGCAAATGTCCTTCTGTTGCTATGGAAACCAGATGTTTGATAATTAAACTTGCGCTGTAAATAGTTGTGTACTGTCATGTGAAAGAATACTCTTCACCAGTTGCTGTACAACCAAATAGTTGAGCTTCTTGTCTATTGAAAAATTGGAAGTAAATGGGATGAAATAGCTGCCTCTGAAATTGACTTCAAAAAGCAACCACTTTGCTGGAGCATTTTAAATAACACTGGAAAATCTTTGCTGAATTTTGTGGCAATTCTGCAGGTCAGAGGCTATCATTGCATTCCTTTTTTCAGTTATATTTGCCTATTATCTTCTACTCACAGATAAATGATCACGAACAACAAAAAAGGAAATGTAAACGTTTCCTGTAGCTAAGACAGTCATCTGGTTCAGCCAAAGCAATCAGACCTGCCCGATCAAGAGCTCAAAAAATAGTTTAAACTTTTTATTGTATTTAATAATACAGGTTATGTGAAGCAAAAACTGTGTCTTCAGCCTAGTGAATTTTTCTTACTGCATCCCATGAGTGGTGTTTCATATATTTGAGGGCATGTGATTTCAGAGAGCTCAGAAGTCAGTAGCTAAGAGAGTAGCAAGAGAGTTTTGATGCGAAATGTGGAAGACTGCAGAGAAATTCCATTGAGCAGAATGAGCAGAACTGGTCAGTCTCTGTGGAGGGAGGACAAGCAGTATGCTCCTCCTGGGGGTCATGTGAGATAAGGCCCAGACAGGAAGAAGAACAGGTGGAGTATATCTGACCATACATTTTCATGTCTAAAATGACACAACTAATATAATGGTATAAGAACTTGAAATTTGTGCTCCTTTTTCACAAGAAAAAAAGTTCCTCACTGAGGAACAAGGAGACCATCTATAAATAACAAGACTATTATAGATCTACAGCTCAACACAGAATCAAAGAATCAGAATCGATTGGGTTGAAAGGGACCTAAAATGTCATCTATTTGCAACCCCCCTGTTATGGGCTGGGACACATTTCATTAGACCAGGCTGCTCAAAGTCCCATCCAACCTGACCTTGAACACTTCCAGATGTGGGGTTTTCACAACTTTTCTAGACAACCTGTTGCAGTGCCTCACCACCCACTATAAATATGACTTGTAATTATGAGTTACTCAGTAGTAAGATATTAAAATAACCTTTGGTAATATTGCTTTTGCATTGAAAACAAGCAAGAGTAAATGTGGTTTCAGCTTTTCACTGATCATTGAGATCCTAATCGATGTTTTTTTCTCTCACATTGTTCACTAAAATATTATTTTCCTGGAGTAATAGCATTGCCTAATCCATATAGTAACAAATTTAATGATCACTTAAAGGATTTATCAACCTCCTTATAATAAAAATGCTTTTTGTTTTTCATTTTAGGCTTTAAATCACTTGTGAAGGTACACAACAAAGTAACGTCATTGTGCTATTAGCCTAACATCCTTAAGCTATTTCAGATTTTATTGCTAGCTTAATTTGGTGTGCCTGAGAGCAATTCTGCTGTTGTCACACATGAAATTAGACTTGTACAGCAAGAAAACTTACAACTTGCTGAAATGCCCAATGTCAAGTAATCTGTAAATATGAAAATAGATTTACTCTACACAGTCAACTATTTTTCCTCCAAACAGCAGAAGGGGCATTGTGTAAAGGAAAAGATCTTCAAGACTACAAATACAGCTTATGCTTTAAATCTCTAACTTGCTCTAGCCTTCCTCCTGTATCACATTTACTGCCCTGCTTTTTTCTCATTCTTCCATTAGAAGTATTTATTTGGTTTGGATTCCTAAACATTTTAAAGGTAAATGATAAAGATTATCCAAGAACATAGGACAGCTAAAGAATGTATAACATAAAAAGTGAACTTTTAGAAGATATAGTATGGTCATTTTCATTAACCAACATATACCTTGCCCCCACTCCAAAAAAATCCCTTTTTGAGACAATTCAATTACCTTTTACAGCAGGCAACTTCAGACTGTTCTGTGTAACATTTGTCAGAAGGCACAGAGCATAACTCTGACTCTTTAGCTTCATTATTAATTTCTCAAGTATTCATCCTTGAGGTGTTATTTACTTGAAAAACACTAGAACCTCAAAGGGAATGATACCTTTTTATTCATGTGTGTTTCACATTAGGCACCATGCATGTCATCAGGAAATATGAATCCAAGTGTTTGAATTTCTCTGTGGGAATCCTACATATATTTCCCCCACTTCTAAAGCCTACAGTTCCTTGTTTTATAGCCACAGGTTTATTAGTAGCATTTAAGTTTTGAGACATTTTCTACATGAGGTCATTTTTTCCACAGCAGAAATATATCTTTTCTAATCCCAAACAAACTCGTTCTCTACAGCCTTGTCTCTAGGTTTAGCAAACAACTTTATTTCATTCGGAATATTCATCAAAATTACTTTTTTTTTTGACAATGTTGGGGTTTTTTATCTCCTGATTTATTGGTATGTTCCTAGTTATCCCCTTTCTACTGTTTGTATTTGGTTTTGCCCGCTCTGCCTCCCTGATGCAATACTCTGAGTGAATTGCATCAGCCTTTGTCCCGCCCTGAGCCCATGTCAGTCTCCCCTGTGCCCTCCCCTAGCACCTGTCCGTTTCCCTTAAACCTGTCCCCTTGTTCTGGAAAGTTCTCCCAGTTCTTCTTGGTGATTCATTGTTACATGTTTGTCCCTCCCTCAAGTTCTCCCCATTGCTCCCAGTTAATGTCTATCCTAGTTGTAACCACACCCTGATCCCTTCTGATTGGTTTATTGTTACTGACCCTCCCCCTGTTAAAAGGTGTTGCACACCCCAGAGAGGTGCTCCTTTTGGGCCGTCCCTCTCAGGGTAATTTGCCAAGCTCAATAACCCCTGAGAACTCAGACCCCCAAAGGAGTCAGCCTCTTTTTCCAACGACAGCAGGAAGGTTTCTACCACTCTTGCACCCACTGGGGTCTGTGTGTGTCCTCGACCCACAGATCAGGGCAGGGTTGCCTCTGGGCAGAGCTAGCCCTAGAAAAGCGGGACCACCTGCAGGACAAAATTTAAGTTTGCTTTGTTTAGGCACTGGACTACCACAATGTACAAGACAACAGTGGTCCCCAATGGCCATAAGGCCATTTTTACCTGTAAACCCTTGAAAGCTGTCCCTATCACCAGACATGTTTGAAATAAATACAAGCCATTTCCTAAAGCTTTCCTCCAAACAGAGTAAACCTGACAGTAAATAAAACTGAGAAATGTGCTTTTCCAGAGAATACAGTAGCAGATGGAACCTGACTAGTGACGCCACTAAACTTTAAAATTCATGAGAATGTAATCTCTGAATATAAAGTAGAATTGAATTCTTCACAAAGAAAGCAAACAGGGGAGGGAAAGCAGATCAATGAATCTCATCTACTCAATAAAGTATAAAGAAAGGAAAGCACTGTCTGCTATTTCATGCTGCAGCCATTAAAGAACAGCAATTACAGTGGCCTGCTTCTCCCCACTCCAGCACACAAACCTTACCACAGGAAAGCTACTTATTCCCCTCCCTACCACCATCATACATTCCTTGTGGAAAAAAATTAGGCTTCTCCTTTGCAAATAAAATTGTAAAACAAACACATAATTAAAAAGTTCACAGGTGCTTGTAGGATAACAATAGATTGATAACTTTGTGATGTTTTCCACATAAAGTATTAGTGTTTTATGCAAGGACTGCCCACATCAAGCACATGTTTCTGATGTTGGTTGCAGCTTGTGGAACTCTAGCTATGTGTGAGAGGTGCCTAGGTGGAAAACCAGGTGGGAAGCCTGCAGGTCTCTGCAGCATCTCCCTGTGCTGGACAATTTCTGAGAAATGCCCTATTTCTGCCTCTGGTCTTTGGCAAATTTGGCTTTCTGGATGGCTCTGGTCTCAACACTTGGCTGGCAGTGACCGAGAAGGAATCAAAAGCTTCTATGTGCCTGTTCTGCCTCCATAAATTCCTTGTCCTAATGCTTCTCTAATTCTCACCCTCTCTACTTGAAGACTCAGTTGTGTTATCCCATAGGGGCATGTATTAATGCCCTACTTGCCTGTGTCTGAAAGATTGTGACTCCAGAAAGTCATGCACTTCTACATGAAGCTGCATCCTTCATGCTTGTAGCCTGTGTGGGACCAATGAAAGCAATTGCTCATCAAATTCAGCATGGGACTATGTCTGAGTTGCTGTCTTCCAAGCATAGATGTAGACCATCTTCAAACATGGCTCCAACAGTGGGATGATATGCAAAGGTGCAGAATTGGGAACTGCTTCTGGTAAGGGAGAAGAAGCCTCTCCAAGGTCTTTTGCAGCATGCTGCAAGCTGCAGAACATTTCACAGGATCAATGGAAAGCATTGCTATTTAGCCATGTCACAAAACAATCCAATGGGAAGCTTCCAGAAAAGCAAAGAAGAAAAACCCTGTCTTTCTAACAACAAATAACTGTTAGCATTTAACACAATGATAAAATACACAATGAAACAGTCTGAAGGCTCCAACAAGTAGGAGGTTGAGGATTGTAAAGAAGGCTTAGGTGATAATTTTGTCTCACATTTACCATCCATGACTTCTGCCTGCTACTTTAGGGTATCAGGGTATATTTTCCTGAAGTAAGAAAAGCAAAACTGTATTTTTTTTTCCAGTGACACTTGATGATATGTGTCTGCATTAAGAAGAAGCACTAACTCCAAGCACTAACCTTCCTCCCAACATACAGGATCTCAATAATAAGAGCTCCAGAGCTCAGACACTCTTCCAGGCCTGCAGACTTACCCTATCTTTCTGTCTCTCTTGTTGCAAATTGTACCTCATCCCTAGTAACTAGGAATGCATGGTTCAAACAACAGAAAGGAGGAACTTACACAGCAGAAAGTCTGCTTGAGGGTTCTGGTAGTTACACTCTTCTGGGGCAGCCAGGAGACTGGAAGGAGGCACCTGTATATCAGTCAGAATTCTGCCACTCTAAAATTTGTGTTTAGACAATAAACCTTTCAAAGAAGGTATTATCTCTTTATTATTGATCTCCATTTATGGCATTGGGGTTTACAGCCACCTATATAAAATAACAGCTTATTTGCTACACAAAGTAGCAGTGAAATATTAGGCTTTTAATTCTATATGTTATTATATAAACTCTGAGCTAATAAATTAAAGCAGCATATGAGCAGTTGACAGTGCTACACTTTCCATTCATCTTTTACCTATACAAGGCTAAAATGGTTAAAGCCTGGCATTTATCACAGTAGAATCAGAGTGTTTCATGATATGAATGGATATTCCTTAATATACACAGGAAAAAATAATAATCTGAACAATGAATACAGGAAAAAATATGGATAAGAGATCAGCAGCCAATTTCTTTTGAAGTCCACTTTAGCCAATTCAATCTGTTTTGCTCAATTCCATTGCCAAAAACTAGTCAACAAACCTAGAAAATCAGTCAGAACCCAAATTTCAGTATTACTACTACTGAGTGAAAAATATGCATGATCAAAACAGCAGTCCATCATAACACCAAGTTCAGTGAGTTTTCAAGTGTATTCTGGAGTGAGCTGAATGTTGTCATATACTCCCAACAAACTGTAAAGCAGTATTGCAAAACACTAATAAAGGAGCCTTCTTTTTAGCCAGGGTATTTGCTTATAAAATAAGGTGGTTTACTTGAGTATCACATCATAGAAAATATTGAGTTCAGAAAACACACAATTTCACGTAATCTGTGATAAATCATAATGACCTAGATTATTTGTCAGCTCAGTTGTAACAGTTTGAAAAAGAATGCAACATTACTTTAAACATGAAGATAGTAGGAGACTAATGGTATTGTTCAATGCATATCTCTGTCAGCCCCATTGTTCAATATAGCAAGCAGCTGGAGAGAGAATAGAAGTAACACCAGGTAGTTTGCTTGACTATTTCCACATAAAAGTGCTCATTTAATGATGAAAAATGTGTTCATGCATTCATACAAACAGCATCTGTACGTATAGTTCTTGATGGCTAGCTCTGTTCCCTCAGATTACTTAGCTTTAATAGTTTAGTGCTCCTTATGGTTATGTTTTTCTTTCCATCTTAAACATGAAAATCAATGTAAAATACAGCCTAATAGACTGCCACCTGAAAATATTTCAAAAACCTGTTGTTTATACTAGTTTTTAAAAATTATTTTATAAGCAGATGTAGTATTTAATGAAAGAATCAGAGAGACTGTTTACAGCCAACAAACTGAAAATTAATTCACCATGTTTAGTGCACTCCTAGTTTTATAACCTCATCAATTATTTTATTATTGTTGTGTTAGGTAGTGACATTTTATGATTATGCCACTTAGAAAACATAAATTTTCATTTATAATTGCAGAAGAGCATCAGAAAGACATGGTTTAGAATTGCAATTATTTTTGACCTTTTGGAAGGTGAACTGAATTCTTGTATTTTGTATGACAAGAGTGATAATATCACACAAAATAAACATCTTTTGAAAGTTTTAAAAAATTTTTATCTATAGGGAATTAAATTAAGTCTTGGATTTTATCAACAAGTCAAGCTCATGTGGCTAGCCTGTAACAGTTTGACAAAGCTGCATATGCTTCATGTTCTGACAAGACCATTCATACTGAGGAAAAGCATAACAGACTCAGAGGAAACATATTCTTATCAATATGATGACATTTTCTAAAGTGAACACTTTTCCAGTCATAAAATTACCTCTACTTGTTTCTTTTGTTTGTTCATTTTCATTTCTTTGGAAGTAATCCTCAAATTATGACAGCTTTTGTGAGTTTGCAAACAGTTGCACAATAATCTAAATTTTTCAAGTGAATGTTCATACAGAGCAATTAAAATACCCAAACAACATGCAAATATTTCTTTACTAGAAGGTGCTAAATCTCACAAACATATAAGACTATATGCAAGATTATAATATTGTATGCAAGTCAGAAGATATTAGCTGTCAAACAAAAGTAGAAAAGAAGAATCAGAACAGAGACTCAACTGTCCCAATGTCATAACTGTGGCATTGGTCAAGGATGGGTAAAACTCAAGAACAGCTTGTGCAATTCACAACTTAGAGACTTTGACATTGATATTGACACTTTTTGATCTCCCATTTCTGGAGTTAAAGTAAGTTTCTCTTTCACATTAGAGAAAAAAGAAAAAGACATATAGGAGTAGTTTGTGCCAACAACTGTAGCTCAGTGACTTGATTTAAATTATCTGATAACTAGTTAGTAAAATCTCAGAATTAATACCATGATTGTGGGGGCACAATCATATTGATTTTACACAAGAGCATTTTCCATGTAAATCAGACCTAATGGGTTAATTATATATTAAGAGCTTTGAAATGTCTGTTTTCAATCAACAGCATAATTTTCCCTTCTTCCAAACTATATTAACTAAAAAATTGCATAGGAGACTTGTTGACTACATTAATACATTTATTGTTTAAAATTTTAAGCACTGTTTCATTCTTTTCTTTCTTTTTTTGAAACAAATCTTTCTTAATTTTATCATTAGGTGATTGTCACTTATTTACAGAAAAATCCACAGGTCATTAAAGCTGGGCTGCATTTTCTTAGGCACTTGTAAAGTTATTTTTTTTTCTATACTATAGCTTGGAGGATTCAGTAACATTTAAAAATGGTCTGTCATGGCATTAACTGTTAGAAAAAAATATAATACACTACAGGGAGTACTGTATGGCCAATGGTCATATATTTTAAATATTTCTGTAAATTAGACAACATATAATGACAGAAGGAACAGCTATTTTCCAAGGAAACCCCTAATAGTTCATATTCACCTTGTTTCTAAACCAAAAGGTACAAACTCAAAGCAAATGTAATTATTAGAAATCTATCTGTTTGGAAAGAAGATAATTTAAAGTTCTGAGCAGTTGCATTTACTCCACAATAAGAGAACTGTGGAGTATTTTCTATACTTCACAGGTATTTATTAGTTTTCTGTTCAGAAGAATGCACTTAACTAAAGAACAAGCCTGGTTTTTGTCAAAAAGCAACCATATAAAAAAGCAGTGGTTCAGTAGATTTCTGTTGGGTTTGCCTCTTTTTAGATTTCCCAGTCCAATATCTTATTCAAACAGAGAGAAAAAACAGGTTATATTCAAGTCGTGTTGCTTATTTATATAATTTCTGCTGGTATACAAAGATTTGTATCACATCAGTATTCTTTTGATTTGTCACAGACTGGAGGCATGATACCTTGGAAAATGCACAGTTCCTCCAGTTTATCTCTGCAGTCTTACCCAAGCAGACTTGTACACATTTTGCATGTGTTCCTAGTTAGGCAGAAGCTACATTAGTCTATACTGTAGACTTTTAAGCTCAGTTCAAAACCCTTTTTCTTTGCAATGTTTACTAACATGATTCATAACCACAGTTTTCTTCAATTTATTGTAAGTGATTATATAAGTATATATATACAAATATATACATCTATGTAAGAGGATTAGAGATCACTGTGATAGCAGTGCTTAAGAAGACTGAAAACTTTGGCCTGTTTCAAACTTGGAAACAATACTAAATTGACATTTGTTGGCAATACACATTGCTAACATTTAGTTCCAATCCACTATTAATTATTTCTATATATACTCGAATAAATAGTTTTAAACATGCTTGTAGGAATATGACTCGGGAACTTCTCAGGAGTCCAGCTTGCTCTTTGGACATGTAATTTATTGTGGTGGTTGTGGGTAAAGGGGGGCTCATTCAAGCTACCAGCCTCAGCTTAGAGCGAGCCCCAGAGAGAGATAGAGATAGAAAGAGAGCAAGAGAAGAGAGAGCAGAGAAAGAGAGCTCTAATCTTGTTACAATACACTATATCTTCTTCCATTCTGAATATTCTGATTCACAGTGACCAATCAGTATAAGACACAAAATCATATAGAATTTACATGTAGCCTATAGGGGTTGCTCCATTAACATACTTGTTATACTTTAAACCTTAAATTCTACTCCCAAAAACTTCTTTTTGCCACATTGGTAGGGTCTTCTCCAACCTTTGCACTTCTCCAGCATACCTTCACTATCTTAGAATCACAGGGGATTTGGTGGTCGGCCGAGCTATTGCTTTCTAGTCATTCATTGACCAGCTTCTGGCCTCTTAGATGTCAAAGGTTGCTTTCATTTCTATATTGCTTATAGATTTCATATTGTCAGGATCCCTTTGCCAGGTATAATCATATGACTGTCTTGATTCACCTTCCCCAACACAAGCTTATCTTAAATTAGCTATGAGTAAACAAAATGATGGAGCTGATAGTCCTGATGGCTCAGGTTCCTCGGTGGCTTCAGAGCCCAAGTTCAAGGTACCTGGTGTTTAGAGCTCTGTGAAAAGAGATGATAGAACTTAGACAGGAGACTTCTTTTTTTCTCTTTTCTTTGCTTGTGATTGCTATTTTATGTTCTCTGTTAAAAAGCAAAAGGAAATTTCATATACCCATTATATACCTAAACCTACAGTCACAGCTCCAAAATAATTCACAAATACGTTCACATTTCAGGCTAGTCCATGTCTATGTGATATAAGAATTTTTGCATTGTTGCCTATTTTGTCTCCCTGAAAAGGGCTAGGACTGAAAGATTGTTGAAGAGAATTTAACAATGCCATCCATATGTGGATCTTATTTCATGGTTGGGACTACTCCTTAGGAAACTGTGCTCAAAAAAAAAAAAAAAGTATTTTTGAGGAGTTGGTAGCAACTGAGATGAACAATTTGTTGCATACAAGCTAAAATGACACACTGGGAAGTTTAAGTTTGTTATAAAGAAAAAAGAGGCCACCCAAAGAAAAGCCAAATCCCCAAACTTAAAACTAAATCCTCCCAAAAACATTTTGAATTCAATGAACTGTAAAACAATCTTTTTTCCTTTTTTATTTTTTGATCAGAAGAATGAATTTGCTAAAAGTTATCCTGAATTTTTACTTAATTTATTGATCCTTAAACTTTTCAGGGAATTTTTTTTTTTTTTTGTTGGATGAAGTAAAAACTGAAACCAACAAGAAAGTCTGTAAGAAAAATGGAAGCTAAACCAAAATGGTTTCGATTACCATATAGGTGTGAGACAGATAGGTATTTATCACATCATACATAATGAATGTGCATTGTGTTATGTGACTGAATTGTGAGTAGTGTGTATGAAATAGATGCACATACCCATATACAGCATGGACTATATATAACTTACATGCACATAAAAATATAAAAGGAGCTTCAAGAAATTTCTGACTAAGAATTATCCATGTGTGTTGTACTCCTATTTATAATGCATCTGTTACACCAGTATGCCATGGCCAGCTATGGTTTTCCTCATGGGTGAAAGGAAATGGATTTTGAATTCAAGCATTCTTGCTACAAAAATTCCAGATGTCACTAGCTGCCTTGTCAAAAGCGGCTTACTTTTCCTCAGAAATAACAATTCAGAGCCTGTTGTAAATCACTCTCACACATGGTGGCATTTTGTCCCACAGCAGCAGGAAAGCAGGGAGTTAATGGAGGACCAGCAGAGCAGAAAGCATATTTAACACTGCCCTTTCCTTATTTCAGCCACTTCCACTACAGCAGGAGCAAGTGGGCTTTGTAGATTGCTTCCTCTGTAAAAAAACACTGGCGTTTATTATGAGAGTTTTCTCTGGTTTTACTTTGCAGATTTCAACATCCTTAGTGCAAGGCAGAATCCCAAACTTGTTTTCCAGTCAAATTTCTTGCATAGATTTTTTTTTTTTTTATGTCAGATATTGAGCAGGCTTTAAAAAAAAAAGAAAAAAGAAAAAAACCACAAAACCTGAACAGCCAGAAAATAGGAATACAGCCTGGGGAAGGTGCATAAATCTGTAGCCTTGCTCTGCATAAAATTGCTTTGGTAGCTCTGCATCTGGAAAGACAGGAGGTTTGATCAGTGCACTTTGAAGGAATGCCATCAGCTAAACAATCTAATCCTGCACCTTAATTACTAAGTCATGCTGCTTTTCTCCATGCAATCTTATCACGAACTTTTAAAATGGATATAAAAGCAGTGGTGAATTTGCGAATACAACATTAAATGGAATGAAGTTTCCTTTCACCCTCAAGAAAACATAGGAGTGACTCTATGAATCATCCCTATGGGCCCACACAGGCCACCTTCTTCTTCTATGGAATCTTAATGCCATAAGTGTTTAATCCATATGTTTCCTTCATGATTCATCCCTGAGCAGTTCCATATGTCAGCACTGGTCAGACAAGGCTTTTGAAATGCACAAGCAGAGCTGGTGACTAGAAAACAAATGTACATCAGTTCCACAAGTTGTTATTTTCTGTTTTTTCCTGTTTATTCTGTTGGACAGCAGAATAACTGGGTAGAAAACTGCTAAAGAGATCATTGGTGACATTAAAATGGACAAGTTAAGGTTTATCTGGATCTATAATATGTCTACCTTCCTGTACTCCTGTTGCAGGGCTGAGTATGAGCTACTCCTCTTCCTTCTAGAACTCCTTGGCTATGTTCAACCTGCAGGAATTAGGATTGCACGATGCATCCGGCCCAGCTCACCCACCTGGACATCTCACTAGGAATAATTCAGTCTTAGCAAGTTTATTAGAATGCATTGTTTGAGTGGATGGTTAACAGACTGAGAATTTAAGGTTTACTGCAGCAGGTAGGCCTCCCTGCGAAGTAAACAAGGGCTATAATTCTGGTATTGGTAATCTTTAGTTAAGAGAAGGGTCCATGGACCCTTCTCACCACGGTTTTCCAGGTGTTCATCTCTGTGAGACTCTTACAGAGAGCAAGGTAGGAAATCATTATTCTTGATTTATGAGAAAAACTATGAAACACGCAGAAAGCGAATGAAGCAGTTCACAGTTCCTTCTGGCTTTATTACTCAAAAGTATCTATTTCATTGAAACATTTTCTACAAATCCCAATTTTTAAGGCTGTATTGTGTCCAAATGAAACAAAATACTTGAGCTCAGGAAAATAGTACATGTGTATAGATCTACAGCACTTTCCTAAGGAGATGAAGGCTTAAGATTGGGATCAAATAAAGTGCCCTTATCTTTATATATAGGTATGCAAACACAGGCATGGGGCTCACAAAAACATGCACTAACAAGAGATACACAGCAATCTTTTACTGGCATGTGGGACAGTAAGCTAAATTTGGATGAAGTACCAAGTACAGACAACTGATTAAATAAAATGTGGGTCTTGATTCAGGTCTTGTTGCAAAAACAAGATTTTTTTTTTGTGTCTAATAGAGTGAAAGCATGTACAGTGTGAAGATTCAACTGACTCACATGAATATTCATTAGCATTCATATATGAAAGAAATCTGACCTACGAATTTACAGGACTTTTCACACTTGTGCTAAAATTCCCTGAAGAGGAAGTCCCACCTACTGGGTCCATGAGTGAGGAAAACAAACATCAAATCACACTCTTATTCTTATCTGTAAAACCATCATATAATTTCTGTATTTTACAACAGGTAAAATTTCCATACTTTACTACTGGTTTTCAGTCCTTATCCTAACCCATATTTATAATAGTTATTGACTTAAACTGAACTCTAATTGAACTACTGCTAAAAAAATTTGGATGAAGGTTTACAGCATTGTTTGTACCAATCAAATGTATTTTTCTAGGTTAGCAAGTTTTACTTAGAGTTCTGTTTTAATAGAACAAATTCTTTTCATAACAGAGAAATATTAGCTCCCTGAGCAATTTTATGGTTAAAAGGAACTGTTCACTCATCAAGCACATACATTTTTTTCTTAAAAACTTTATATTGAAGGCTCCTTTCATCTACCTACCAACATTTAAAGCGGAAGAAAGATTTTCGCATATCACTTAAGATTAGAATAAAAATGCTTTATGGTTGAATAGACTGACAAATATTTTGCTGATTAAAAAGTTTTATACGTGATGGAATATTGAATTATTAAAGAGATAACATGAACTTTTGTTAAATTATTGGAGAATTTATTTTAAGCCAGTCTTAAATCTCAATCAAGGCTTAAAAATATCAAGGGAAGAAGAAAGGCATTTCATAAATTCAGTCTTGCCTGTTACAACTATATTTTGTCATTTTTCTACTACGAAAAGTCTTGGAAACCCTTTTTTTGTGACTTGAAACGTGGGTTATCTTTTGAAAGCAACAAAGTAAATCAATGAAGATAAACATTGCAATACATATTTTCTAAGGAAAAGTTATGGATGCTAATGAAAAAATGGTTTTTTAGATCATCTTATGTCTCCTTTTTTTAGTTTATTAAAAAAAAATCACACATCATCTACAGTGAGTAAGGAAGATAATATATTTGCGACTTGTCCATCTGAGATATTTTAGTTTCCAGAAAAGTCAGATAAGCAAATGCAATTGAAGATACTCAAATGGGAGAACACATTTTGGTTGCATATTTTGGCTTCTAAATGAAAAATTGCAAAGTGTATTGTCAGATTTTTCATAGCATCATTTGTTATGGAAAAGTTCTGGTTTTATACTAATGAATAATTTCAATACAATACATCCTGTCGTATCTTCTTTGTATGTCATGCAATAGCTTCATTTTCCCATTTCCAAGTGAGAAAAGTGTAGAGAGAGGAAAAATGAAAGAGAAAATAAAATTCTATTAATCACAGGCATAAACACATACAGTCTCTAAGTAATCATCCCCCTATTTGTTTCTAGTTAAGTTATCTAATTCCTTTCATTTCACTATTACTGATTAAATTTCCGGAAAAAATTTTATATGTCTGGGGTATGTGGGGATAAAATGTTATTAAACTCACCTTATTTATTTCAAAGGAGAGCTCAGGATGAAACTGTATCAAGGATATGCTGATTATCTATTCATACATATCCAATTCTAGTTAAGACATGCTGGCTTCAGTGAACATGACAGAAAAAGACAAAAAGTCAAAGCACAAAAGTGAAATCCTGATAAAAAGAAGGGTGATAGTAAATATTTATTCTTAAATTGTGATTTATTTCTAAGTGTTCCACCACTTCTAAATTGTAATTTTAAAAAAATACTATTTTAATTTGAAAAAAGATTGTGTGTTTTGAGCATTAACTAGTAATATACCAAGCGTTCTTCTGTGGTATGCTCTTCAGTTCTTTATTGCCATTTCATTACAAAATCAAAACATCCCCTCAATTACATTGGCTGATAGTGTCACACAAAATATTACCCAACAGCTGGTTTTATAGAAGGCTACAGAATTGTTTTATGCTGAGATTTAGATCATTTGTGCATACTTTGCATTGTCCCATCATGACCAGCTGGACTTGTGGGATTCATTAAAAATGAACCTAGAAGAGATTAAAGGAACCATCATGAAGTGCTTCAAGAAACCCTTAATGTCATTAAAATATAGTGCAGAAGGATAAGGCTGATGTTTTAGAAGAAATTTCAAATTTTGTCGGGCAAGCTTTAACATATCAACTGCTGTCATGGTCAACTGAGGTCTTCATCATTTCAAGATAATAAAAATAAAACAGCTGCAGTGTTATGTAGTATGCATGGATGAAAAATTAGAAGATAAAATATTTTGCCCATTCTTCTCAACACTGTAGAGCTGGATTTTCTCAAAGTTCAATAATATAAGAGTAGTATCAGTTCCACTCTAGTGGAACTTTAACACTCCTCTCATTTAGGCAGAGTTTGAACTATTCAAGCATGAAGTTATTCAAGGCCTATCAGAAGGCAACAACCCAGAAGTCCTCCATGAAACTTCAGCTTAACATATCCAAAATTTTACCTAGCATTTTATGTAAAATAATTTTAAATTTACAAAAAAAAAATAAAACAAGGAGAAAACCCCAACCAACAAAAAACCCCACTTATGTCACTGTGTGATGATTTGTATAAAAGAAAACATCCTAAGAGCTAATCAGAAAGTTGACTTGCCAGTTGCCTGTCTGTAAAACACTTTTGTCAGGTTCATCACCAAGAAGGCAACAGGGAAACTATGGGAGGACAGATAGAGATAGCACTGAAGATAATCTTGCCCCTGATATATTATGGCTTCGTTAGTTACCAAAGAGTGGGAACAGCCTTGCCCTCACAGCTATGGGTGTGATAAAAGAGTTAATTAGCGCGTAGGGAGTTAGTTGGAGTCTGCCAGCTGTGCTGTGAAAAGAAAGGGACAAGAGGTCATGTGAGGCACAGAAAGAGTAGGATGCTGTGTGAGGGACAGACAGGGTTAGGTAGCCATGCTAGGGACAGGAAGGAGCTAGCTGGAATGGCAGAAGGAAGAGAGAAGAAGGAGAGAAAAAGCCAGAACTGCAGGGAGCTGCCTGTGGGAGGCTACCTAGAAAAGGTATGAGGGACTTTTAGATAACAAGGTGCTGATGCTTGAAGCCTTCGGTGTCACTTGTACCTCCTCCATCAGGCAACTGCAGTCACTCTACAACACAGTAAGGAAATAGCTGGAAATAGCCTATTTGATCCCTAAATATCTACAAGCATACATGCTTGTCAACATATGTTGTTTCATATACAGTGTCAACTAATAAAAAGGAATTCAGATTTCAAATAGGGAACACAGTGAGCTAAGACACAGAAGCATTAAGCCCATGTTCTTGTGTCACTTGGCGTGACAGAGCCTCGTAACGCTTTGTTGAGACACTGAGATTCCTGACAGGAGATCCTGTACTTGGATTCATCATGTTCTATTAGACAAGGGAGTCTGAGCAGAGTGCAGGCACTATCTCTCACAGCACAGGCTATTAGTCTCCTGCTTCAGTGCAGTGAACTGAAATCTTACAATTACTCAGCTTTACTGTATTGCCCATGCTCTTCTTTGGCATCTCAAGAGAGCACAAGCTTTCACTTGTCCACTTCATCACTTTGTTATGAAGAAAATAAGTCTGGGTGCATAGGCTCTGCAATGTACTTGTTAATATAACATTACCCTGTATGTGAAGCATAAAACCTGTTCAGTTAGAACATTAGGGAAAAAAACTTTCTTCTTTAGCTCCTGTTGACGGTTTGGCTCAATTAATTTTGGGATGCAAACTTCCTCTAAGCTTGTGAAGTATCTTCCTTCATCATGAACAAAGATAACATTGCTCAATGCTTATAGTAAAACCCTCCTATAATAATATTTGTAGTCAGGCCCAGATCAGTGTACTGGGGCACTCAGAGACTCCTGCAAACAGCTTCCCTCCTGCTAAGCTTCCTTTGGTCCTCAATGCCTGTATGTGAATAGAAGCCCATTTTCATTTAATAGCACACCAAGACACCTCCTGAGATAACTCTTACCCTGAAAAATAATGTAACCAACTGGATTAAGGAGCAAGTATTTTTAAGGGAGATCAAAGTTAAAACAGAGAGATCAGGCATCCACAATATCTCACTGAGAACTCAAAAATTTTATGGACAAAATCACTACAGTCCACAATAGATGCAGTGATTTAGGAAGCTTCTCTCACTTCTTAGGATTATTTATTGTGGAAAAAAGACTAAATCTGAGGTTAAGCAAAGCCATTGTGTAAAGTGTGTGGGGATATTTTAATAAAAGCAGTGGCAGAATAGAGGATGCAGAGCCAAGTATAGGAGGAATAAAATACAACAGGTCTTTGAAACAACAGATAATTTTCTAGGGTTTGTCAGGTGTGAGGGGTCCAAATCTTCTCCATTCAAATGTATCTGATGCTCAACATTGCCTCAGACATATCTGATAAAATTTGGCTAAAATTAGTGGAGTCTATCTATTATTTTTCCAACAAGATTGGAAGCTTTAAAAAATTACAGGAGGTGCAAATTTTCAAATAAATATTGCAATCATAGTGGTTGCAATAAAAGATAATTTCTTCATGTGTGTGATAAAACTGCTTCACTCATGTTCTCATTTTTCTTGTTCCTTTTGCTATTGTCAGTAAAGGAATGAATAACAGAAAAGGGAAGCAAAATTGAAAAAAATAGGACATTTCTCATTTTCTTGTTTTATTTAACAAAGGCTAGTGACAAAATGCAAGAAATGGACAAATTAGTTTAAAGTCATTAGCAATTGCTTGAACATAAATACATGTTTGAAATTAAATTATGTTTCATATTCACCCGTGCATTTTTTTTGTTTTGTTTTCAATGCCTCAGTAGGTTAGGCTGTCTGTACTGCTATGTTCTCTGGGAACTTGAAGATTTGTGTGGGAATGAGAAGGTTCATGTACAAACATGAAGATTTCCATAACCCTGGGATGCAAAACTATGAAAACATTCATTTTGAAACTCAGAATAACTAATAGGGTTTGTGAAAATACTCTAATTAGTTTTTATTTTCTGAAAAAGCCTATCATTGAAACATACAGTTTTCTTTACGGAAGTTTTATTTGTAATTTTGATCACCTGTGTCTAAGCAAGCATCAAACAGACATGCCATAAATCCACCAAAGAAAAAGAAATCTGAAGTAGCAGAAAAGAGGCATCTGGGTCAAACTGACTCAAATAAAATGAATTTAGCTTTGTAAAATAAGAAGAAGCAGATTTCATACTGGCAGAATTAAGACTGAACCATAAAAATAGCACATGTACAGCATGTAGATAATTTGACACAAACTGTCAATGCAATTTTTCAGCCAAAAGTGACACTGTGACCTGTGGCTGTCTAAAGAAAGGGATAGTGGTTATTTGTATGAGATATAAGTGAGGATTATCAGAATAATATAGTTCTGGAGTCCACATTCTGTAAAAAAAGATGAAAAACCTGGAGAGAATACAGAAGAGGGAAACAAATATTACTTGTGGGGTAGAAAATGTATTTCTGTAGATGACACCTACAGCTCACCCCACTTAACTTATCAAAAAAATATATTAAGAGGTGTGTTGACTGCAGCATATAATTACTTCAGAAGTCAGGTAAGAAAAGTATCAGATACTGTTCAGTCTAACAGAAAAAACACAAGAATGAGTATGACAAGAATGAGTATTTAGAAGCCGATGGCCAGTTCAAATGGAAAATGTTGCACAAATTGCTAAAAAGTTACTTGGCCAGTTATCAAAACGAAGTGTCACTGATAGCAGAGTTCTGAATTTTACTAATCTTTATGTCTTCAAGCCAAAAGAGGATGCCTTTGTAGAATAATTGTCACAGCCAAACACAAGTTTTTTGGCTTGGTTCAGCAAAAANGAAGTTTTATTTACAATTTTGATCATCTGTGTCTAAGCAAGCATCAAACAGACATGCCTTAAATCCACCAAAGAAAAAGAAATCTGAAGTAGCAGAAAAGAGGCATCTGGGTCAAACTGACTCAAATAAAATGAATTTAGCTTTGTAAAATAAGAACTTATATACTGAGAAGCAGATTTCATACTGGCAGAATTAAGACTGAACCATAAAAATAGCACATGTACAGCATGTAGATAATTTGACACAAACTGTCAATGCAATTTTTCAGCCAAAAGTGACACTGTGACCTGTGGCTGTCTAAAGAAGGGGATAGTGGTTATTTGTATGTGATATAAGTGAGGATTATCAGAATAATATAGTTCTGGAGTCCACATTCTGTAAAAAAAGATGAAAAACCTGGAGAGAATACAGAAGAGGGAAACAAATATTACTTGTGGGGTAGAAAATGTATTTCTGTAGATGACACCTACAGCTCACCCCACTTAACTTATCAAAAAAATATATTAAGAGGTGTGTTGACTGCAGCATATAATTACTTCAGAAGTCAGGTAAGAAAAGTATCAGATACTGTTCAGTCTAACAGAAAAAACACAAGAATGAGTATGACAAGAATGAGTATTTAGAAGCCGATGGCCAGTTCAAATGGAAAATGTTGCACAAATTGCTAAAAAGTTACTTGGCCAGTTATCAAAACGAAGTGTCACTGATAGCAGAGTTCTGAATTTTACTAATCTTTATGTCTTCAAGCCAAAAGAGGATGCCTTTGTAGAATAATTGTCACAGCCAAACACAAGTTTTTTGGCTTGGTTCAGCAAAAACAGCAGAAATGTAAATACAAATAAAGCATTTTGGTTTTAAATTCTTAAAAATCTTTGGGATACCCCCTAAAAATCCTGAGGATTCATTCTCTGAGTTTCTTTATAAGTAGCAATTTTAGAGTCTTATTATGATCTAGGACTATAAGTCGTCTTATAAATCCTCTGCAGATTCTTCTACTTATAATTATAGTATAAGTTTATAGGAGTTCAGAAAATATTTTGAATATTCTATTCCATTGACATAGAACTGAAGGGAAAACAGTTTGTGTTCCACTGAACATATGGACGCACTCCCAACAGCCTAAAGAACCCAAACCTAGAAACTAAAAGACTCTGTAAAATACACTGCAAATAAGATGCATGTCAGTTCAGTGATTTTGAAATTGTCTTTGCATAATGATTATTCCAAAGTAATTTTGTGCTGAAACAACATTCTATTTAGATAATAAAAACTACTTTGTTTTACTAGTATAAAAGTAAATCATGGACAAGATGCAACATAGATCGGCACCAGTAACATGCATGTAGTTTTAAATCTAGTTTTTTAATGTCACAACCCCCTCCCCAAAAAAGATAGGGACCTTTCCTCACTGAAATTTGGATGAGTTCAGCATGTTACTGCAGGATGTTTCAATCTTAATGAAAGTATTATATTTGACATAATTTTTTTTTCTGTTTCTCTGTTTTGTTGCTTTGTAAAAATGTTAACAACAGACATCAATGTCTTTGATTGAATTTAAGGGAATTGTTTGGGCTAATCCCTGTGACCTTAAAGTAAATTTTGCTCAAGCACAATAAAACCAGAAAAAATACTTGATTCCTCAGATATTATATTCTTTCCCCATTAAAAGCAGTCTCACCCACCACTGGTCTGAAAGCACATTTCAAAAAGTGTTAAAAGTGATTGAATCTATAATCCCTAGAGAATTAGCCTGATGCAATCATTTCTATTGTTCAAATAAAGTTATGACTGCCTTAAACTTTCATTTCCAGATATTATCTACTTGGAAACAGAAAAGCCTTTTAGGAGAGAGCTACTGTGAAGGTTTGGGAACCAGTCAAATTTAATTAAGATATATTTTAAAATAATATTTTGAATCAAACTATAATCAGTAATAGTCTAATCTAGTGAGAACAAAATTGCCCAATACTGCATTGAAAGCCAGGTGCATAATGCTTTAAAGTAAAATTATGCTTATGAAATGAAGAGAATTGAAGTTTTCCTAATAGTTTCATTGAAAATTAGGATCAACCTATGCACATGAACAGTGTCCACAACCATACAATAAGGACACATAAGAACACATAATAGATGCTAGGCTAGCACAAGCTATCTCTATTACTTATATTGTGGGTGACTGCTTCCACTCACATCACATCAATAAAATCTCCTGAGAACCATGAGGACCTGCAAATTGTCTCCATACAAAACATGAAGACTCTAGCTAAGCAGAAATAATCTCCACTCGTGGTTCAAGGAAGTCTGTCAAATTATACCCTTGACTGCTCATATCTGCTCAAGGTTGTTAAAATTTGATATTTAAGGAATGCATGACCACCTAAATAAAATTCAGCATCCGTTTTGTTAAAGGGGGAAAACTCAACAAATACATAAATAGCCTAATATAGTTTTAGTGGTGGACCTTTAAATTTATTTAGCTAATAAATAAAGTGGAGTCACACAGGATCTTTGCTGTTTCAGGACTTTTCAACACTTCTGTAAATCATCTGGAAAAAGGGAGGAAGAAGTCATGAGAAGACAAAGTTTGCTGATGAGAGTTAGTTACTCAAGGTAACAAAAACGAGGGCAACTGAACTGCAGAAGAAATAAAGTGATAATGAAATGGCAGATGAAATCAGTGTTGGTAAATGTACAGTGATGCACACGAGGAAAAACAATCTCAGTTTTACATACAAGGTGATGAGCTCTGAGATTGCTTTTGCCACACAGGACTGAAATCTTTAGAATTGACCTGTAATAAACAGTTCAGTGAAAATGTCAGCTCAATACTCAGAAACTATAAAAAAGAAAAGAGACATTTAAAAAAGGAAAACAATAAAGTAAATATTATTATGTTGTATGATATTCTATAAAGCTATCCTGGCTGTTCTTTGCAATTTCTACTACCCCCAAGACTATCTCAAAAAGAAAGTGGGAAAAGTTAGAGAGATAATCACAGAAAGTTATATAAGTTATTCAAACTGCAGAAAGAAACAGCTAGTAAGGGGTAAAATACTTCCCTGTAAAGTCACATGTTACACTGAGAAAATAAAAGAGAAAGGATTAGTCTAATAAAGCCTAGGGAGGTCAAAGATACGTAGCTAAAATTGAGTCACCAAACCAGATGGAAATTGTTCATAGCTCACAGCCAATCTGTAGAATTCTGACACAAGGGAATGTACATGATAAAACCTTTACAGGAGTCTAAAAAGAAGTGGGAGAAGTTTATAGAAAACAAATCTATTATGGACTAGTAATCAAAGGCAGAATCTCTTTTACAGGTAGTCCTTTAAAGACTGTTTTGCTGAGGATTGGGAGACTAATAGAACCCATAATAGCATTTTATCTGCTGCTGCTGGCACCTGAAGCAAGGACACAGTTGAAAAACTGAAAAAAAAAAAGAGGAATGAGACATGTTCCAGATGCAAATGTGTTTGGTGCAATAAAAGATATAATTTGTTTCTGTCTGTTCTTCATTGACCCTTATAGGCAGCTGAGCCCTGCACAGCCATTTGTTCACTCCCATTGCAGTGGGATGGGGGAGGGGAATGGGGTCTGTGGACAGTTCATCACACCTTGTCTCTGCCACTCCTTTCTCTTCAAGTAAGGGTTCTGACACTCTTCCCCTCCTCCAGCATGGGGTCCCTCCCATAGGAGGCAGTTGTCCGTGTGCTTCTCCAATGAGTCCTTTCCAGTGGCAGTAGTTCTTCACAAAGTGCTCCAAGTGTGGTAGCTTGCACAGCATGCAGTCCTTCAAGAACAGGCTGCTCCAGGGTGGCTCACTCATGGGGGTCACAAGTTCTGAAGCAAACCTCTTTCAAGGTGGGCTCTCTCCTTGGGCCCACAGGTGCTGCCAGGAGCCTGCTGCAGCACAGGCTTCCCATGGGGTCACAGCCTCCCTCAGGCACCCACCAGCTCTAAAGTGGAGTTTTCCTGGGGCTGCAGGTGAATCTCTGCTCCAGTGTGAGGTCCTCCATGGGCTGCCAGGACACAGCTGCATCATGATGGTCTGCACTATGAGGTTCAGAGCCTGGAGCACCTCCTTTCCCTCCTTCTTCACTTTCCTTGGTGTATTCAGGGCTGTTTTTCTCACATATTCTCACTCGTTTTGAGCTGCAATTGCAGGGGGTTCACTTTTTAACTCTGTTACCCCAGAGGCACCACCACCACCACGGCTGATGGGTTTGGCCTTGGCCAGCAGTGGATCTGCCCTTGACCCAGCTGGCGTTGGCTCTGTCAGACACGGGGAAAGCTTCTGGCAGCTTCTCACAGTAGCTCTCCCTGTAGCCCCCTGCTACCAAAGCCTGGCCATGGAAATCCAACAGACCATAGACCATACAACTAATCCCCCCTGGAACAAAGTCTGGAGCACTATGTTGTGCACCTATCACCTGCCCAACCTACATAATCAAAGGTATGATAGCCCATCCCTGTCATGAATTTTTTTTCTTGATATTTTGCTATGCATGTGTATTTGCTATTCTTTAGACTTTAAAGTCATCAGGATAAGCAGTATTTCTATTTGTCCTGAATTTGACAGGAAACTTGGTTCAATAACATAGCAAATGAAGCCTTAAGTCTTCTAGTTCTAGGTTGTGAACTCTTCATCCTTTGGCTTGAAGCACTTGGTTTGTATCAGTTTGCATCATTTCCCTCCTCCCAGGTGCTTCAGACATTAAAAATGACTGAAAGTTTAACTTTTTTTCTGCCATGCTTGATGCTGGATGAGATATTGCCTTTGCCACTGTAACTTTGTGTCAGGTCAGATACCATTTGCTCTGTATCCCTGACACGAAGCCTTCAGGAGCTCCTGTCCAGTTCTCTTGTGGATTTGACATTTATTTGACTGTGGGTCCATTTGGGAGCTTTGGTTGTATGGGTGCAACACAGCAGCAGTGAAGAAGCTTTGGCACCATGGAGGTGTCCCTGCTGCATCCCATTCTCTGAGAAATTTAAATTGAATTAGGTACTCAGCTCAAATTAAGTTTCAGTTGGTTTTGTTTCTTTTGCCACTGAAAAACATAATCATTGTTTTCTTCTCATTTAAGTGTTTAAATCATCAACACAGGTATAGAAATAATACCTGAAAATCATAGATCAAATTAAATGTAAATATCCAAAGCAAAACTTCTAAATACCTGGGGAGTTGCAAGTTTTTGGTGCAGATAAGTGAGAAGGTATTTACAAAATAAACACTTATAAACTATAGTAATTTGCTAGCTATTTTGCCAGCAGTAACCATCATTTACTATTTATTTAATAAGTACACCAGATGATAGTTTGTTTTTGGTTTTTTTTTAGTCAGGCACATAGGTGTATAATGCACAAAATCAGAATCTTGAAGATTGCTGAACATGGCACTGATAAATTGCTTTAGTGATAGATATTGCATTTAACAAATTTGTGACAAAGTTAGCATCCCTGCCCAGAGTGCCTTTGCTGAATGCCTATTTGTCATGTTTGCATTGCTCAATTTCCATGCTAGAGAACAAAAGTGATATCTTATGTTCAGTATCAATCAATCTTATTTATTCATCTTCATTTGCAGTGTTATCTAATAGAAGGTTGAAGACAGCAAGAAAATCAAAGCTAGATAGGATAAATGTAAGATTTAATATAGTAGAGAAAATATATGATGACCATCAATATAGATGAGAGGAAAAGTAAACCCTGTGTTGGTGGCACTGAAGCCCAAAGAAAGATTCATGGGTAAATAAAAACATGCAACTAGAATTTTATTTGGGGTGTATTTTAAGAGTGGTATTCAGAAAGCTTTATCTGGAGATAATGCATCTATTTTTGTGTTGTAAAAATTCAAAAGCGTTTTCCTGAAGGAAGATGCCTAAACCAGACCAGGGATGCTTAACTCTTGCAGGCAGACCTAAGTGCCTATATATATTTATCTTGACCACTTTTCCTGACAGGTCTTTAGTCACCCTTGTGATTATTTCCCCATGTGTCAGCTCTACCTAACTACCCTGCAGCCTACAGGAACATAGCCATAGTCCTCCTGCAGGCTGACAAAGGAAGGAGCTGTCAAGCCATGGCAGCCTCCCAAGGACACCACGAGCTGCTGATGCTCTGCCTCAGTATTACTCCTGCTCTTTCTACAGACCTCTTGGGTGTTTATGGCTGTGTCTTTGCAGAAACATCATCTTTCCACACTGTTGGAGAATAAATGAATGAATTTCTGAGAAACTGCTGAAACCTGAACAGCTACTGCTCCACCTCTCCTCACCCAGACATCACCTGAGCAGAATATCAAATTGTACCTAGCCAGAATATACTGCTTAAATAAGTTAGGTGTTGGTTAAGACTCTAAAGAACATTTCCCCAGTTTTTAATTATTCATCTGCATTACAGTTTTCAATGGCCTTAAAAACCTTAACCAGATGGAAAAAATTTAAATGATACACTGATCCAGGCATTCCTTAACAAAAGCAAATATGATTAAATCAAGGCATTTTCTTCAACTCGATGATGGAAAAAAGACTATGGCTAGTGGAGCCAGCTGAAGGGCAAGGAAGGGCTTCCACATGAGACATTGAGACAAATAATTTTTACATTTTTACATTGCCCTAGATCATATGGCAGCAGAGAAAACGATTCAGTATTTAGCAAGAACAGGAATAAGGCAGCCCCGCTTGTTGAGTTTGTCACCTGAAGTTGTTGGCAAACACAAATCAATGCTGCCTCATCCCTGAGTGCTAACAGATACAAGGAAGCTCTCAGTGACCTTTTCAGTCATCCTTGGCAGTTGTGCTGTGCACAGACTAGGGCTGTATTTCTAATTGAGACACAAGTTAAAATATATCTACATTGAAAAAAAATGACAAATTTAAATATACATTTTCTCAGAATAAAAATAGAAGACATTTCATTTGCTTAATTCTAAGTACCAATACTAGCTATAAAAATTCCATTTTCATAAACCCACATTTATAATTGTATAATTCTTGTAAATAATATCAAACTAACTTTGCGCCAAACAAACTCCTAAAGAAACCACAAAGGGAGGGGGGAAAATGAGGAGGGGGAAATGATCACACAGGAACTAATGAGAGGAGTGAGGTGTGCAACACCCAAGCGAAAGTGAGGGAGGATTAAAATGAAGGTGTCTCTGGGCAAGTTGCCTAAAAAGGTATAGTTGGATACCTAACAAAAGAGTGAGAAGTCCCTTGATTAATGCAGGTTTCCTAATTGCAAAACCAGTTTCAGATACAGACTTTCAAACAACGTTAAAAGGAACTAGATGTTGAACCTTTAAAGGCATTCAGGCTTCTTTGAAAATCCAAATCATGGTGTGAACCGAGAGACTTAAAAGGAGAGTTAACAATTAAATATGAAGAGAATAAAACAAAAAGTAACTTTCAAAACTTGGAATGTTCCCTTGACACCGAAAGTGAGCTGTAGGTAGACTAAAACCACTTATTACCATAATCAAGTCTTGCCAGTGTTGTCAGAAACTAAAAGAAAGTAACACACACATCCCTCGCCAAGGAATAGTGTGACTGGAGGTGATTTTTTAGGGATTTGAGATAATGACTGATAATTCCATTTGGCTAAAAAAAGCATAAAGGCAGAACTGGAAAAACAGTCTTTTCAATGGCTTAACAAGATTAAAGAGTGAAATAACAGCTGCATAAACCTCTAATATATTTTTGAAAATTGACAATAGTTTCTTCAGACATGTATGTAATCCTAAAGCTTTTATCAGGCTTGAAGAAAAGCTGGAATTGCAAGATTTCTTAGATTTATGTTTGAGAAAAAAAGTCATTGAATTGGGCACAATATATGATATGGAACTGTAAAAGTTATTGAATCCACTTTGATAAAGTATAACATTAATCTTCAGCTCAATACCTTTGAAACTGAGACGTTGTTTCTAACATGGGGACGGTTACATTATATAAAAATATTGTTAGGTAAAATACTACAAGGGCAGTCTATACTAAATCTTACTGTTTGTTTTTGTCTCAGAGAGTAACATTTTTAAAATAAATTGCATGGATTTCAAGTCCTAGGGAGTGCCATTATTTTCTACTATATTGCATAGATTTCAGATTAATCAGATTTTGCTATGTTCTTTCCATCTGAAAACCTGAAAAAAAATGCAAACAAGTCTTACCTTGAAGAATTTTACTTTAAAAAATGAATAAACAGGCAAACAAGGAACGATTAATAGAATAAGAAAGGTCTCTAAAAAAAAAAAATCAAGCTAAACCAAACCAAATTAAACCCTAACCCAACATTCAATTTTCCACTAATATTTCACAGTGTGGCTATAATAACTGCAAATGCAATGCATGAACTTAGTTAAATCTTAATAAACAGCATTTTCCTCTTCTGGAAAGTTATGGCATAACAGTTGCTGAAGGTGTCTGATAACTTTTATCTCCATACATCATCATAGATATGTTAGCCCTAAATACTTTAAAACATAGTTACCATTAAAAAGAATCAAGGTTTTAAGTAGTTCTTCAGGAAGATGTGAAAATCTAGTATTTTGATATGTAGACACAGAAGGAAGGTTCAATCTCCCTGGCAGATACTATAATCAATACCATGGTCCAGATAGATAAAACTGTACTTTTTTTAAAAAGCAAGTTGCAGAAATTTTACATTTCGCAGATGCTGAGATATTTTTGTAAGTGATATTAAAGAATTTACAGATATGATCATTAACCAGTGGGACATTTTTGTGGTTTGGGTTTGTTTGGTTTTTTTTTAATATAGAGAGAAGAGAAAAAGGGATATAAATGTTAAAAGAGAGCATTGCCACTCTGTCAGAGGTCTATATTGGAAAATATGACAAAAACCCCAAAACAAACATAAAAGCTTTGCTATTTGATAATATCTATGCTGTCTTGACCACCATCTGTGTCAATGCAATGCTTCATGTTATTATCCAAGAATATTTCCCAACAGTGAGCTGGGACTGTTCATCTCCCTAAGAAACACTCTGGGTTCTACTCCTTGGCTCTGCTGCCTTACAAGAGATATAATTTCAGCTTGAGTTAATGTTTATACATGGGGACCAGAACATGGTGTCATTGAGTGAGGTTCTTTTTTGTGATGTCTTATTTGTGTGCATAGCATCACCAGAAAGTGCATTATATAAATCATACAGTTCTTGATGCAGAGTTTACACTTTTCTTGATTTCAGTTTCACAGCTTGAGATTTTTAGGTCACCTGGAGTTAAAGTTTCTTCAAAGTAACTCTGCAGAAATGGTGGGCAAAGCAAAATTATCTTAGCTAAACCTCTTCTGTCTCCTATTTGCCACAGGTGGAGAGCACTGAGTACCTGAGATCTTCCTTCTATGTCGATGTCAGCTCAGAGGAAGAGGTGCTGTCAGCAGAAGCCTTCCAAATGTTTCATGTGAATAGTAAGAGCCATTCAATCTAACTAAATTCCTTCTTAAAACCACACCATTATGCAACTTTATTTTGTTTTCTTTCAGAATTCTCTTGAGTCTTTCCAAAAATTCTACAATTTCTTTACACTTTTTTAAATTGAAACATATTGGCAAGAAGTTGGGTTCTGACAGTTTTTAAAGAGCTGAGAAATTTAATGGTTTCGTGCACTGAAATTATGTCAATAAGTAGAAGGGATGTGAAGAAAGCAGAAGTGGATGCGGATGGGTTTGTATAGTGTCCTTCTGCCTAAAGAAACTTCATCAAACAGGCACTAAAGGAACAATTCACCTGGTTTGAGCAAAAGGTTTTTGAGAAGCAATTCTAGTTGTCTATCCATTCATAGCACTGATTACTCCTCCCACAAAAATTCAAGTCAGAGAGATGTAAAACAGCATTTTAGATATGTTTTTATTAAACTTTATTAAGCTTTTTTTTTTCCCACACCAGTTACTCATCATCTATTAAAAGACATTGTTGCAACCTTTGCCACATGATAGCTGACTCCGCACAGGAGCAATTAGACCCTTATTCTCATTTACCAAAAACACTCTAAAATCCTGAGAACTTTTATCATCACCTTTCTCTCATGATGCAAGAATGTTTGAGAATCCTAACTATTTAAAATACTTTTGGAATATATTTTGGTCCTATACAATTCCTGCCATAAGCCTATGCTTTTTTACAGTAATTATGACTTCATATCAAAGAGGAACTGGCAAGTGTCAATCTTACTATCTATATAGCATCTGCTTTTTAGATTTGTACAACAGTGTAGATATACAGGAAAAGTTATTTTAATGTTTTTGCCATTGGAGCAGTCTCCCCTGGAATGATGGCCATGAATCATCTTTGAAGCTGAAACTGATTTTTGTTAAATAAATTGTGATGTTGCTAGCATTAACACTGCACAGTGAATTGAGACAATTTAAATCTTTTTCAGGTAAAGATTCTCAATTTGCCATCGGTTTTTCACAGGAAAGCCTTAAGCATATGAGGTGGGTGCCATGAAAGTTCATAATCTTTGGTCACACAGTGAAAAATAGGACCTTGAAACTTTTAGTTGTGGCAGGATGTAGAAGACATGGAAAAGCATTCCCTTATAATGCTGACAGTTTTTATCAATTTAAATGCCACATTAGTGTATTTTATGTGTGTTGCCTTGAATATACTGCCAGATTTCATAGATCTATTATCTGTTCTCAAGGCATGCAAACATCAAGTTAATCATTCAGCCATCTTACACTATCAGTCACAAGTTAGTGACAACCAGAGTTCTAATGTGCATATCTGCAGAAGTTCACTCTATCTGCAGTGTCAAGTGAGTCATACAATAATGGTGGGACTTCTGAGTACTTTCTACTGGAGTCTCAGCATTAAATCAACTGGCAGTGACCTTGCTGTAAGAGCTCTATTGTTGACATGCATATGTATTTGAAGAACACTGTGTCCTCTTTCTAGCACTGAGGATTTGGAACATATACAACATTTTGAAAATTAAATGTTTGAAACCTGTGCAGATTAAAATCATATAAGCATATAAGCAATAACAACCATTCAATTTCATAATTAGAAATCAATAAAATTAGACAAATTAATTACAGAATTTCAGATGCAAATGTGTGAAATTACCATGAATCTATGTCAAGGTTTAATCCCATCTGGCAGCTACGCACCACATAGCCAGTCACTCCTCCACCAGTGGGATGGTGGAGAGAATCAGAAGTGTAAAAGTGAGAAAACCCCATGGGTAGGTGGGGGTTCAGACATGTCCAGGAAAGGAGTGCTCCATCACATGTAATAGTGACTTGGAAAGACAAATGAGAAAGACAAATGGGATCACTCTCAGCATTGCCTCCTTCTCCTTTTCTTCCCCCAGTTCTATCTGCTGAGAATGATGCCAAATGGTGTGGGGTATCCCTGTGGTCAGTTGGGGTCAGCTGTCCCAGCTTTGTCCCATCCCAACTCCTTGTGCATTCCCAGGCACCTGCTGGTGGGCTGGTTCGAGGAGAGCCTTGGCTCTGTGCAAGCCCTGCTCATCAATGTCAAGAGCGTCCCTATGTTATCAACAATTTTCTCAGCACAAACCCAAAGAACAGACCCAGACCAGCTACTGTGAAGAAAATTAACTCTACCCCAGCCCAAACCAACACAATGCACCTCTTTAGGCTCTGTTTGACTGATTGCCAACAGAATCTCAAATTGTGTGATTGCATTGCCACTAGCACTGATTTACATCCTACAATTCTACCCACAAATTTAAAATCCAGAATTTGATTTTGTGTTAATGGGCTGACCCATTTAATGTTAACACTTTCTATTTTTATGTTTTCAGTGATATATGGTGCTCTAACATAATTGTAAGGGGTTTTAGAGAACTGGTGTTACCTACAGACATTATAAAGAACTCTTCAAGTCAGAACCTAGTCAAAGTCCTGGAGAGTGTGATACAAATGAAAATACTTTAATTTCATTTTTGGAAGGGTCAAAATACAAAACTTGAAAACTTCATAAGAAAAATTTTTGTTCAAATTTTTAAACAATTGAAGTACTACCAAAAAATGACAACCATATTGAAAGAGAATAATCAAAGTATAATTTAAAAGTAAAAAGAAAAAAAGAAATCAGGGGAAAATATGACATTTCTATTAGTTTCCAGTAACCTAAATATTGTTACAATGCAGAGAACACAGAACAACTTGTTTCATTGACTTTCTTTCTGTGAATAGCATCAACAATACTATCCCTTTAGGACAAAATCACCAACGTGCCCAGAACTTTAGGTTCATTTTTGCTAAGGTTCAGACACCTAGCAGGATTTGACTCAGGACAGTCCTTTGAAAATATTAGTCAATAAGACTTGACATTCACTAATTAACTTTATTTCACAAAAGAATGTATTGACTTATACTGAACTTCTTTCTCCTAGCTATCTCAACTTCACATAAAATTCCCCACCAGAGTATTTTATAAGTAAAACTACTGATGAACTTTCTGTGCTCTTCTGAGTTTTTTTTCTTGAACATCAGTTTTTCAAAAAAGGACAGTAAAAAAAATTTTTTTTTGTATGTTATTCAAGGAAAAAAGAACATTAATATCTGCTAAAGTTTTGAGAAGGTACAAAAGGCACTGGATATTGTGACCAAGCATTCAAAGTTTGCAAGTTTTTGGAGAGTTACAAATCTTCAGAGTGTACTTATTAAGTTACTATTTCTGAAAATGACATCTTAGTTTGCCTTGATTGGTACTGTTAGAAGTTGAATCACATTGCATAGAAATAAGTATTCAGATTCAGATTAAAACACACTGGGTTGTCACAGTTTTTTATTCCTTTGGTAAATGTCCTTTCTGAACACAGACAGCTCCCACCAATCTCCTTGAATCTGTGGGATATTTAAATCTAGGCATTTGACTCACTGAATAGATCTATCTAATCCCCAAAGCAACACACATATGGATGCAGTAACCCCTGTGCTAATTTGCTCAAATGCTCTTTAGGCTCACCAACAGTGCCATTGCCTCTCATTTAAATCAAATAAAATACCAGTGTGTTTCTTAGGAGAGAAATTTGTAATACTTAAGCAACAAAATAAATCATGACTGAAAAGCTATTTTGCTTGCTGTTCCCCAACATTAACTTGGAATAACTCCTGGATTCAAAGGGCTTTTGAGAATCACCAATGCTCCAGCGATCCTATCTGAAACCTGTACCCCTTGTCATTTTAGACAATCATAAATGACATAGGTGATCTTGGAAAAATAATGCTTTCTCAGGAGACCATCATAAGCTGTTATTCTTCCTCCTTTTCTCTTCCTGTATTCCCTATTTCTTTGTCACGAGTTGTTCTGATACAACACTCCTCCCCAGCAGAAAATGAGGTGAGGGGGGTGCAGAAGAGGGGAAATAAGGTATAAAGAGCAAAACCAGTTTCCTTGGTCATGTTCTTTCCTCAAAACATTTCTACTTTTACTGTGTTCTCCTAAGATACCACAGCAAGTTCTTCCAGAACAACTTTCCACACTTTCCTGGCAAAACAAATAACATATAGAGTCCAAAAATGGTAGCATCATTGAGGGACAAGAGGAAGTATTTAAGTTATAAACAAACTGTGTATAATAACAATTAGCTTTATAATATATATTTAGATTTCAACTGAGCTGTTATTACTTTTATTGTTTTAGTTCGTATGTGATTTCTTTTTTTGGAGTATAAAGACATTGCCCTATTTATTATTTTAAAAAGACTGCAGGTCACACAGCAGAAGTAATCCTTTTGAGATTTTCAGTAATAAATATGAAATACTTTCACAGTTTACTTCCTCTCCTTTTTTTTTCTTTCCTGGATGGTCTGATTTATCCTTTATCACTACAGCAACAAAAAGGCTAAAGATAGCTGTGTATAGATATAACTATAGAAGGAAATAACATTAGCTAATTAGCTAATAATTAGCAGTTATTGATGTGTAGTGACAGGGTTCAGTTTGAGGCAATTATCCTCTTTGATCTCCAGGCTGAGAGAAATCAAAAGCTCAAAGGTATCAGTGGTGTGCATGCTGGTAAGTGAGAATATCAATCATGTGTCAAGACAGGGCAAATAAGAAAGGTACACAGTGTCCCCTGGTAGGTCTAAGTAGATTCTTCTATATGCAACACCACAACACCTAAAAGTAGCTCTAAAAAAAGCTGAGAGAGATTTGTCAAAGAAGAATTCAGTTGTACAGTTCAGTTCTAAAAAGTACTTGGAATATTCCAAGGGCACCAACAAATGTATTTTCAGGGATTCAGAGATGTATCTGTTTCCTACAAGATCATGGACAAAAACCCTGAACTGATACAACAAAGTGAAAGAAGATTAGTGTATATTTTCTTGATAGGAAAGCCAGCTTTTACCCACTGTAGTTAATTGCAAGGTAGAGGTAATGAGTTAGAGCTGTGTCACAAATGCAAAAGACATTTTTCATTTCATGAGGGACTGTGAAGATCTATGAAACAATAAAATTTATGTTTCGCCACTCATATTTTAACTCCAAGTTCTGTTTCCCTAGATGCATATTTATATTTTATATATTTTTGTAAAGGAAGCCACTCACCAAATGCTACATTTCAGTGATGGCACATGCTCACTGTTAAGCGCATGATTAAGCAGCCTGAAGTATGGAAAAACTGAGTTTAAGCCTTCTAAAATGGCCTACTTTTTAATTTGCTTTGGGAATACCTGGATAAATGTTGGCATTTGACTTGCAAAAAACCCAGCCTTTTGTAAGACTGTAAAACAGCACTTGAATTGAGAGCATGTCTTAATTGCTTCTTGCACTTGGCTTTTTACCAATAGCACTGGCTCTTCAGAACAAGATGTGGTTTTTATTGTATTACTGCCACAATCCTTGTGAAGTTGAACCAGCCTCTCCTAAAAGACCCCAGCTCCCTTTGCCCTTGCACCAAGCTGTCCAGGAACACAAAACTCCTGTGTATGATAGCCATCTCATCATGTATTAAACGGCCCAGGCTTAGTGACCAGTCAGGGCAGTGTCATCCTCAAGCAGCCATACATATTTCACACTGTAGGTATCTCCCCTCCTGAGACAATCACCTAAGCCAGCCTGGATCTGTTTATAAAAGACAAATTTAAATAGATAAATATGTGTCCTTCATATTATCATAAAAGAGGTTACTAGAGTCAACTATAATTAAGGCTGGACAACATCTTTCTAATATCTTGCTTTTCAATTACGTCTGCCCAACTTCTGTGAATGAAATTGGGAGATGTTAGCCCCCATAAAACAAATCTTAACAAATTTATTTCAAAATTATCAAGGAGTTTTGTGTTTTGAATTATGGGACTGTGGATCAGTCCGTTTAAACAAAGTTCCATTTAACAATCTGACCATGCCTGGGGTCTGGGGGAAGTGAGTGTCACACATAATCAATGCAAACTTGCTATAATTTGACAGGAAAAAAGGTCAGAAAACTGTATTCTCAGTAAAGTTTTTCAAACTTCTTGACCTGTCTTGTTTTCACCAAATTGCACATTTTTAAGTCCCTGGGTTTAAGTTATTTATTACAGGGTTAGAGTGGCAAACTTTGAGTTGCCCTGAAAAGTTTCTTAACTCTGTCTTAAAAAAAAGAAAATAATCAGACCAAAAAACACCTTCCAATTGGACTTATAAAGGTCCTTACTTTTAAGAATTAAGTCCAAAAACTCAATTAAATTTCAAGGCAGACTGACACTGTGCCATAGGTGGGTCAATTTGCACTAACACCTTAAGAATGAGATTGAGAAGGAAGAAATACAAAATTGGTTAAAATTGATTAAAAATTGGGGATGTATGTGATGAAGTAGAGGGCATTTTAGATCAGGTAAGGAAAAGATTAACTGTACAGGAAGAAGTGGGGTTACCTACATAATTAAGAGAGACTGATGCCAGAAAAGCAATGGGAAGCCAGAGAAAAAGCCCTTAGTCAATGAAGAGCAAGGGAGAGAGAGCATAGCTCAGGTAAGAAGCTAGAGAGATTTACTCAGAAACAACTTGGGGGTTAGGATGGGGTTGGGACAGAGATTTACACTGTCAGTTTGGAGATTACAGTTGATGGAGTGAGATAAGAAGGGGTGAAGAGCAAGGACAAGTTAAAAAAGCTTTTTTAGGAGAGGTAGAAAGGAAGTTTGTCTCACAGAAGTATTTTGTGATCAACAGTTAGGAATCCTCAACAGCAACAGTGGTTTTCCCGACCATAACCCCCATCATTCTCTGTCTAGCAGTAACTTTTGCAGTCCAAGTAAGCATGCAATTTTTGCTAAGACTGGAGTATCAGAGAATGATCACCTATACTGCTAGTCACTATTCTGTCACTTGAGGTGAGAGAAGACTTGTAGCAGTGCATGAAAAATCATCAATCCATGCTCAGGATCTATCTGTATGTCACAAGATTACATGCACTGTTTTTCGTCTAGTTAGTTTTCCTTAAAGCCAAGAATCTGCATAATGCTCAAACACAACATTCTAACAACACTGAGTAGATAATTTAGTCAAGAAAATAATCTTTTAGGTGAAGGGGTCACATAATATATCTCTACAAGATCAAATTCATGGAATGACATGGACTGCCCTTAGAGGATGAATCAAAGTCCTTTATAACAAATATTATTGTCTGAGGAACTTCATTTGAGTCCTCAGATTAAAAAGTCAAATAAATAGGCAAGACAAGTAAATTCTGGGGAGGAAAAAAATGTCCCAAGGGGGAAAAAACCAAAAAACAAATCAACAAAACCTACAGAAAAAAAAGATACTCCTCATCTGCTTAAGCATTTTGAACATCCAGACAGCATAATAAATAAAGAATTTTCTTGCATAATTCTACAAGAAAATTCTTGTGTTGAATCACTAAAATTATTTTTTCCAGGGCCAACATTAAGAGAATAGTAGTGTAGAGAGAAATAATTAATTAACTATTTTCTAGGTTTTCACATTGCCACAAAGTGTTTGAGACTGGAAGGGACCTCAGGAGGTCATTGGGTTCTGCCCTGCTCCTACCACCTACAGCATGTTGTCCAGGACCATGTCCAGGCATCTTTTGGATATCTCCAAGGATGGAGAACTTACAATCTCTAGCTGAAACCTGTGCCAGGGCTCAGTCACCCTCACAATAAAGCAAATATTCTAATGTTCCATGGTCACTGCCATACCACAGAATGGTGACACCAGCTCCTGGTACTACCCTTGGTGATGCTGAGAACATACCAAGAAGGGAAGAATACTGATGATAGCCATGTCACAGAGGAGCTGGTGAGAGAGATGGCCCAAGCTGGGTAGAAAAAGGGCTGCCCCAGACAAGGCTGACAGGTATGTATGTGAAAAAAGGCAAGGAGAAATGACCAGTGAGGCAGGCTGCTCCTCTTCCTTGTTCTGTGTATAACAGCCAGATGCCTGGACAGGGGCATGACCAGCTCAAAGTATCCTCCTGTCTTCTACCTCCTCAAAAACTCATTGTGATAGAGGACAATGAAAGACAGATGAAACTTCCCTGTCACTATCTTGCAGGGAACTAAAAGTTCCTCATAGCCATGGGCAAAGAGAGATTCCCAGACTGTTTTATGGGAAGCCAATAGAGGTCTGTGCCCCACATGAACTGTGGAAAAAACCTTAGTCATGCTGTGGCCATAACACAACTGGTGGAGCACCTGAGGTGACCTGTGTCACAGGGAGGTCAGTGGTTGGCCCAACATGAGTATTTCATGTCTGTCTGAGAGATTTGGGATGAGCATCCTTGGCCTGAGGGTGAGAGAATCTGTGCATTGAGGAAGGGCTTGCTTGTGATGACAGAGAGTATCAGCTCTGGTTGCTGATTCTCGTCCAGTATGTGACAGCATCAGCATGTGAGCAGCTTACAGCATTCTCAGGCTCTCCCCTTCTGCCAGTCAGATGGAGAGTGTTGTAGCTATGTACCAGGATATTGTTCTAAATATAAGAAAAGACAATAAACCCAGCATGTGCCATATCATGGTTCTATAAGCATCAGGATGGTCCCCACAATGTGGTCAAAGGGAACTCTGCACCACCTTCCTTCCTAAACTGTCATCATCTCACAGGAAACTGGAAGACCCCTCAGAGCTGTGTAGAGTCCCACCACCCAACATCTCTGTACCTTGTCAAAGTCTCCCTCATGACTGAAAGATTCCTGCAGGTGTGGGCAAACTGAAATTTATTAATATCCACTGTTCAACCCTGAGGACATATTTCTACTTCCCATTTTTTGTTTACTTAAAATTTCAAAGTATAGCTTTAGAGGCTGCTTCTGCATGTATGTCAGAAATTAATTTCTCTGTGAAGAACTCACTACACCTAACTAATATCTAGAATCTATTTTGGGGGTTTATGTTACTGTGAGGTATGGGCTTGGGTTTTTTTTTGAAAGAATGGAAATTCTAAGAAAAATATCTCAATTGAAATACTTTTTTGAAAGAAATACATTTTTCATTTTGAAGATTAAAAATGCCCCACAGGTAAGACAAACAGTCTTGACAGTCACATGGAAAGTGCTGCATTTTGAAAACGTCATTGACAATTCAATTCAATGTCAACTTTAGTTTCATGTTATCTTTCTTTTTATTTTCATATCTTGAAAGCAAACATAAAACAGTATATAAAACTTACTAAAAACACCATTGGTCTTTTTATCTTTGTCAGTTTTACATTCCATACTTTCTTCCTGCCCAATACAAGTCTCAAATACTCAATCAGCACAACTGCTGAGAACTACACTACTGCTGGCAATAGCACTCAACAGAAGCAGCGCTAGAATACATAAAGTGCTAGATAAAGTGTTCATTTTGCAGAGTATATCACAAACTGTGTGCAGCACTGAAAATCATAAATATATCAAACATTTTTTTACACTGATTCACTTCTCCTGTTGTAAATCACATAATAAAAGCCCCTTGTGAGAAGAGATAATAAAGATAAATAACGGTTTTGAAATGCTTAGATATCAGAGTACTGATCCATACAGACAGATTTAATAATGTTGTTTTACAGACAGGTTTTTCACCCCACAATAATATAGAAAAAAGGAAAAAAAGATCGGAAAACAAAACAAGAGGAGAGGTGGAACTATGAAATATCTATTCATTAACAGCACTCCAACTAGTTTGCAGTCTAGAAGAGGCATAAATCCTCTTTTCTGGGGATGAGGAAGAGGGGACAGAAATGTTGTCAGTTACAGGACTACTTGGTACATCATAACATATAACCAGTGTAAGCAGTGGAAGATGCAAGACATTACCTAAGACTGCACAAATAACCTTTATTTCAGTGTTCTCTATCTTCTTGGAATTTGGCTCCTACTATATTGATTTCAAACAGTGCTTATTGTACAATGCATACTTATAGAGATAATGCTATCTCTGCCTTCATTCTCTGTCTTTGCACCTATATAACTGGTCCTATACTGGGGATGATTAATTGTCAATTTTCAGGCAAAGCCAAACAGGTGCAACTTACAACAATGTTCTGACTGTCCTTCACCAGCAGCCACTTCACTTCTTCCTGAGACCTTCTTACAGTTGTTCACCAGCTTTTTCCATAGCTCATTGCTCCTTTTCTACACCTTGTACCTGTCAGACATCTAAGATGAAGGTAGTTTTGCTGCTCATAAAACACTGAAAAGCAGCACACAAGAAAAGGAGTGTTTATCCTGTTAAGAGCCAAGTTCCTACACTTTGACTCTATTAGTTTCTTTACACTTTCTCTAGCAAGAAATGAATGGTAATAGCTCTTTTCCTCTCCCTAGCACAGTACATAGCTGCAAAGGATGGAAAACACCATCTCCAATCTCAGTTTAAAAAGAGCAATTTAAGAGTGGTTTGTGATTATAAGAAACATAACTTCAGTAATGATCTGTCAAGTCATGTTGGGATCACCCTAATTAAAAAATGATTTGTTTATGTCTGCAAGAAAATAATATTAAAGAGCCATACTTTAAACACACAATTAATTTTTCTTATATATCATTATAAGCAGGAATATTCAGAACTACAGAAGAATAAAACAAAAAAATTGTGACAGATTTTTAGTGAAAAAATTTAAGATCATCAGCTGAATGTCTAGTTTGCATGAATTGTATATTCCTCATAAATGCTGTAGGGCTTGCTGTAAAAGAAAATCACTCCTGCATATGTATCATTTCCTAGTTGAGCCATTCTGCTCTTCTGGAATGACTACATGACATGACAGTGAAGTACACAGAGCCTAAGATTCACATGTGGCCTCTAGATGAAGGATTGATGTGTCCTTCAAGAATGAGACTATCCCAATTTGAGGGACTTATGCCCATGACATTTTAAAGAATATATTATGGTCTTCTTAGCAGAAATGACCAGAACTTCTCCTAGGGATGCTGGGAATCTGCTGGAAGCTGCAACCCCTGACTGAATTCACAATTGCAATGCTAATAAATCACTTCTTACCAGAGGGCTAGCTAAAATCCTGTTCTGTAAGAAGTGGTATTCATGGAAATACTTAGGAATTACATAAAAAGAGAGGTTAGGGGAAGATAACGTTGCTAGTGAGAAAGCAGGAATGTGTAAAGCCATCTGACAAGCAAAATTCACTGGACACAGTTCACACCTTCACTCATGGATGTAGTGGAATTTAAGAAAGAAGTGAAGAGATGGACTACTGAGTTATTATTATACAGAAGGCAATTGTAACAGTGTGAAACTAAGCCTAGCTGAGACAGAAAAGTATGTATTTTCCAAATATACAAAAACTTCTGAAAGACAGACATCACTTAATGTTGCAACAGAGGTGTTTTTTGCACTAGTTTATAATTATCTAAAACTCGTGAGTCTTATCTGTAATTATGAAACTCATTGCGAGACATAGATTTCAATCCAAGATGGAATGAATTCTAGGATATGCAAATTTAGATTGAGAAAGAGCTCCGAAACAACAGCTTCAGACTGTGAAGTGCTACAGCAATAATGGAAAAGGACAAAATGAACATTAGTAAATGGAACACCTGTAGTGAGAAGAATGAAGATGGAGTTGTAGAATAGAAAATTGAAATAAAAAAAAAAACGAACCTCTGACAATAAAAAACACGGGAAGATAAAGAAATTTCCAAAATTCTAAGTCAGAGGAATTGACCATGATTATACTCCTGTTTAGGCAATGAACAAATGAAATGGTAAAGCAGGCATTGAGTCATATCCACAAAGATTTCCTTATGCTTCATATAAATTATTTATCAGGTGAAAAAAACCCTGCTACATATTGAAGGGAGATGGACAACAAGCTGGGCTTCTGGAATTGTTGGAAATGAAAGAACAGAAGGAGCTGGTAAACAGATGTGTCATGAACTTAGGTCACAAGAAGTTCCTGAAGTGGGAAATGTTCTTCTCAGAGTCTTTTTAAAATTATTCTACTGCAATAATTATGTTTTCCCCTCCCTCCCCCTCTTTTTTAAAACAACTTTTCCTTTCGAGAGAAAGGAAATCAAACTGGAAGGCTGGATAGAATCTTTTCTTCACAAATTAAATATCTACATTTTTTTCCCAAGGTCACTGCAAAGATGGAGCCATGTTCTTTCTTTTCTTCTGCCAAATCTTTTGGAAAGAAAGCAAAGTTCAGTATTTGTGAAATCCAAATTCTAACAAATATGGGCAACAAATAGGTCTTCTCAGGTATAATGAATCACTGTGAATCAGTGACACAAAACTTTTTAGAGTGAACAGCATAATGGGCTAGAAACAAAAGAATTCCAGTAGCTGATAATTTTGTTTCCAAAAGTCATTGTTTCAGCCTCTCAAGAAAATGTTAATTGCTATGAGAGCAATTCAAAGATACATTTAGGCTCCTATTTTACACTAGAATAAAAATATTCATTAGAGCAGATGTAAGAACAAGTTTCAGATAGTTCCAAGTCAATGATTACTTGCTGTACTGCATAAACATAATGCAGCTTAACTTAGAACAACTAAGGGAAATTCAGTAGAATTGGAGAAAAAATTTTAAAAAAGCAAACCACACAGACCTGGCCAGTTTAAGGAAACCTCATGCTAAAGGACAATATCAAGTTCCCGAGTCACAGTAGAAACACAGGACTAAATAATTATCAACAACAGTGGTTTTCATCTATCTGCTCAGTACAAAAATGTTCCGAAGACAAAGAATAGTTTTGGATTTTGAGAAACTTGTCTATTGATTTTTATACACAGTAGAAAAAAATAGGTATAGAAATGAGGGAAAAATTATATTATGTATTAAGCCTTTTCAAGATCCAGAACTTTTAGAGCAAACATTATTGTAAGCATGATACAAGAGGTCCCCCAAGAACCTGATTCTGAAATTGTGTACTTCAGAAAGTATTCAGGAAGATTCTAGCACCAAGGGAATGTAAGAAATCAAGATAAAGAAAAATTGGATTTAGATGAAGAATAAAATAAACTAAAATAGTATATATACATAAATATAAAATTATGTCAAATATTTTTAATTTGATGAGAATGAAAAATTTGCCTGGCTATTCTACTGTAGTCCCTACTGAACTCTCTGGCAGGATAAAACCAGAAAAAACAGACACACATAACATATACATAACTGAGATAACAAGGTAGTCCCACATCTCCAGGAGGAATAGAGCACTTTTGCTTAATTCTTTTTTCCCCTTTCCATAATTTTACAGGGGCATGGACTTGCAGTTCACATACAAAACCTGACTAATTTATACAAGTTTAAAAATAACCTGTCTTTTTTTGATTTTCGGTTGTGATTCCTGTTCCTCACTGGGACATTCAGAAGTTATTTATAACCTGCTAGCAACTACTCGTTATTTCAAATTTTTTCCCAAATAAAATTCTGGAAAGCAAGAATATTTGCAATTATGATGAAACTGAAACACATCAAATTTCTTTCAGTATATTTGCAGTTAGAAACATACAAAGTGCCCATTTTTAGGCATAATATTTCAGTGTGCAAGAGAAATAACGATTTTTGGTTTTCCATTTTAGGAATTATTTTCTTGTTGATTGTACCTGACTGCTAATCAGGTACCAAGCAAGATATTTTATTCTTGGTGTCCTGCCTGTGTAGAGTTGGTGTTTATTGAAGTGAAGGTTTCAGTACAAGCTCAGGCTCATTAATCTCTTTTCTACTGGGCTTTTTTTATTTATTATACTCATGAAACCTCTAATACTCAAGGACCTCTTGCCCTCGTTGCTAATTTCAACCAAAAGAGTGAGTGGACTCAAACCTGTAAGGAAAAAGACACCTAGAGACACAGACAGGAAGAGAAAGCACAATTGCGTAAGCCATAGCTTCCTCTCGTTAACAAGACACTTAAAATCATCTTTTGACTGTGGGATTTTTAACAGGAAGGATTTTTTAATGACTAGTAAATAGTTGGGTATATTATCTTTTTACTGCCATGAGGTCTGGGGATTACTGCAGGAATATTCCATGAGGAAATGTTGCTCATAAGCATAAAAATCTGTTTGACCAGAGTCTAAGAAAGCATGCTAATTCCTTTGAGCACACCAATATTATCAACATCAACACCACTGTCCTGAGGCAGAGCTTACTTGCTACTTATTATTTCTGAATCTGCTGTGCAACAGGCTATTCCAACGTGACTCTGCCCAGATGTGCAGCATTACTCAGTTGGAGCAAGCAGCATGCACCCTGCACAAGTAATTCATGCACACACAGATCTGACATGCTTGAACATTACATAATAAACATTATCACTGACATTGATGATTGTCAGTGTTGTCAAGAGAATGGCGATGAGATCACCTGGCTAATGCATTTTTTTCCATTTTCACATGAAAATATTTCTGAAGGCCTAACTTCTCAGGTTTTCAGGTGTTTTTGTGCCCTGAGAGTTGATGATAGAGTTCGAAAGAGAGCTGAGGCCAGGCAGCTGCTTTGAAGAGTTGTTTATTCTTTTCTTATCTCTAAAAGTTCTCTCAGTCCAGCGTGATGTTCCCAGGAAGCCAGAAAAGCACAATCTGACCCTCCTCCAATGGCACCTGAACTTTTATAATCTAAACCACATTAACAATGTTTTCCTTTAAGTACCAATAATTATGACCCATATTAGACAGTGAAATCTTACCACAACCCAATCAAGAAAAGGCCACCACCACTGCAAAGATGGAGGGGAAGAAGAAGCAGGAAAAGGACAATAAACACACCCTGATTCCTCCATCTTTACCCCATTCTACTTATATAGTAAAATCTAAAAATTCTACTTTTCACCCTATGACATAACAATAATTATACCAATGAAACTGTTGTGGCTTGCATTCCCACATAGCTCAAATCAGGCTATGATCAGCTTTCCATTACAAATATATATATTTTCTTTTGTTAAGTGTATGGCAAAGGACACTGGATCAGAATGCTGTGGAAAACCTATCACAATTTTGTTCAAAATACAAGCACCTAGCAGAGTTTGTTGTATGGTATCAATTGGTCTAAGAAATATAATTTTATATATATTACTTTAGAGATGCAAACTCAAAAAAATTGCTGAAGTACTATACAGAAAAACCTAACAAACAGTATCAAGCCCATAAGCAAGGTGTTTTATATCTTGTATAAACAGGATAGCATTTTTCTCTTTCAGAGGACCATTTGATTTTGAGTCATTGCGAAGAATCATTCAGTTTAGATTATGAAATTTCAGCTGGAGCTAAGTTTTTCAAAGCTTCTTTTTTGTTGATTTTAGTTGCACCATATTCTGATGCCTCACTGCTGATTAAGACATCAAAATATTAATAAAGTTACATTTGTGAAGTATTTTAGTGCTTTGATGGTTCCTGACATTCTTTGCCAGTGCTGAAAGTCCTGCCACAGTTACAAGCCAGGTGCTGGCATGAATTTTAAGAAGTTCTGGAGAGAGTTTATCTAATCCGTCTGCATCAGAATGAGTGGATCATTTAATCAGTCAGAGCAGGGCATGTAATTGATGAAATTTTGTCAACTACTGAGGCCGTTCAGTTTCAGGGGAAGATTAGAGCAGGAGGTGCTTCAAAATATAATAGTCAGTAGGATGTTAAACCAAGTCAATTAAGGTTGAGAATTGAACCATTACGTATTTTTTCCCCACATATAATAGCAAATATGCAGATATTTCCCAGAGACATTTGTATAGATATGAGTAAGAATGCAATCAGATATGTCTTTGAACATGAGGCAGTCCTGAGCTTTCAAAAAAGTATTTGTGACTAAACTAATTAATTGAATATGCTATTTGATGTAATTTTATAATCCAGAAAAAAGAAAGTGTAAAGCAAGAATGTAAATTAGTGGAGGTTCAGAGGAGTTTTTTGTTGTAGCACTTCTTTTAAAGTGAGATATATGTTTGTTCCTTTCTTTTTCAAAAATACTGTCAATTTCAAAATTATCAAGGAGGAAAATACCAAATAAGAGTAAAGATATAAAAAGAATGTGTATCTTTATAAATTACAAAAGAAAATAATTATTTTCTTTGGTGATAAATAGGAGAGAAACACAGCAATTCAGGCCCAAAATTCTCACTGTCCTGTTCCTCATATTGATATTTTTTATGTTCTCAAAATTTCAATCACCTTTTTTTAGGACAGAGGCCCCTTTTTAAGTATAATCTATAACAGAAAATAAGTACATATATTAAAAAAAAGAAAACCCTAACCCTCCCCTCCCCAAGATTATTCTCATTGTCCCCAGTGGAACTTTTTTGAAAAAAAAACAGTTCTTGAAAATTTCCTATAGAGATAAAACACTCTGAGTATGTTTCTATATGTATAGGACCTGGTACACATGAATAAACAAAGGAATAGATAATGGACAAGACTTTTCAAATATTTTGCATCAACTCTGAACTTGCTTTAGAAATCTGGAATTAGGCATGGCATCTGTAGCTAAATAACTCTGGAATTCAAATGAATTTACTTCTTCAATTCTAGTCAAAATCAAATAAATATTAGAGCTAGCAGAAAAATTAAAGAAAATATAGGGTAATGGATAGGAAGTGTCTTACCATGCTAAAGAGGGAAAAATAGGACGGTTACACTTTCAAAAATATAAATGTTTCTGAGATGAGAAAAGCCGGAATTAGCTACTTTAGGCTGTGTTGGGTTTCTATGCATATTTTCAAATTTTCAGAAAGCTAAACTTCATAAGACTCAAGATAAGTAAAGAAGCAGATATTCACTTTAAAGACAAACCTCCACCAGACAATAGGACTTCAAAAACACTTTCACAAATGTGTCTAAATTGCTATTCACAATTAAATGTAGAAATCCTAATAGAAGAGAGAAGGTTCAGCAAATAAACTATCCTGCCTCTAGTCACAAATAGCAGATATGTAGGCAAAATTGTGAAATACAGATGAGAAATACTCCCCTTCTGCATCCAGTGATAAATCATTTAATGATTTTGTGCTAAACAGGTTTTGGTGAATTTTTCTTTCCACTTGTCCAGTTCATTTTGAAACCATCTAAGATACAACTTGAGAAGGAGACCAGTCCAGTCATTGTGAGCATGATTCTTTTCTTCACACACTCCAGAGAAAAACAGACAATATTAAAAATGCCAATAAATGACCAACCAAAACAGGGACAACTCAAACCAGAATTCTTTAGCCTGATGAACTCATTGCTTCAACTTACATTTAACACATTAATAAAATTAAAAAAAGAATAAGCACACAGTTACATTTAATAGAGCATTTAATAGTACACTTCCTGACTGGTTTTCTGCATTAATTAAATTTGAGTGACTTCATTATCTTTGTGAAAAAACTACATTAAGCCAGGAATACATCACAGCAAAACACAGCATTGCTCTTTCCACTATGGAAAACTCAGCCAGGAATGTTTTAGGTTTTCTTTTCAGACTTAGGCTTTCTACTTAGCAAATGATGAGCATTGTTCAGATTATTGAGTAATATCTTTCTATTTGCAAAGAGAAACTTTTATCAAATGCAGCGACTGAAATTGAAGGTGAAATAGGAAAATAAGAAAGTAAGTTTGTTCCTGCAAGATCAATGTTTTGTTTCATACCTTTGGCAACAAATGTTGACTTTTCATAAATAACACATTATTTATAAATTCTGCTTTATAAAAAAATAAAATACATGCAGAAAAAACCCAGCAAAACCCTGTATTTAAAAAAAAATGAAGTGGTTTTATAGCTATGCATGTCAGATGCAGGAAAAAAAAAACCCAGTTTTTAAAGATTTGAATTATATTTGTAATATATTGATGAAAGTGAATTTTAGAAACAACAGAATTTTTATATGTGACATATTGCAATGAAGAAATACTTGTGGAAGTGAGTCTTTAGGCAAAACTGCAATCTAAGGGGCTCTAGATAACAGAAAAAGAACCACTCAGTAGGATGTCAGTATGGCATAGTAATTAATTTATAGACCATTAATAGCAGAAAGGCAATTATAGTAGAGAGCCCATATTAGAGTGTAATTGAGTACCATTCACTGGCTAAGTTTATGGCATTATTTATAAAGTATTTAGCATTGTTATGCATGTAATAATACTATGAACTATCTGCTCTACATATTATTCAACTAATTATTCCACATTCTGATTAAATAGCATCTATTAAATACGAGGAAAGAAGAATAAATTTCTTTCTGTCTTGACACAAAGCTTTAAATCTGCTATATTTTGCTCAAGTTTTTTAGCTGTGTCTGTATAATAAGATGGAACTGAAAAAAATACAAAAAACATCCATCTTTTCAGTGTCACGAATTCTGAATACTTCTTTGAAAAATCAGCCAAAGAATTGTTACTACTTTGCAGGTTTTCTGATTAGTTGCTCAATTAAGTTTTTCACAGGATTCCCCAAAGATATTTAGAAATGAATGCCCAGATGCTGGAATCACTGCACATCTCAGAAAACGACTTTGTATAAAAACTGTCACTATCACTAATGAGCAGGAAAAGGAAGCTTGTTAGAAATCATGACACATTCTTGGGGTAAAATACTTTCATAGAATCATAGAAGGATTTGTGTTGGCAGGGACCTTAAAAAGCATCTAGTTCCAGCTCCCTGCCATGGCAGGGACTCCTTCTGCTAGACCAGGATGCCCTGAGCCCCATCCAACCTGGCCTGCATCCACAGCTGCTCTGAGCAACCTGCTCCAATGCCTCACCACCCTCACATGCATAGCTAAACACACATATACATACATACAGAATATACACATGGGTACATAGAAAATAGACTTTTTTTCCTCTCCCTCACTTGAACAAGGGAAAGAGAATCAGATAATGGGAGTTTCTATATTAAAATAAGTAAGTCAGCCTAATATTAAAAAATAAAAAAGAAAACATACAGAAGAGGAGGGAGGGGAACAGACTCTAAGAAAGCCAAGAAAATAATGTATGATAAATCCTTCTCAAAATGCATTAGAAAAATGTCTAGCACAGCAGAGTCCAGAGGGTCAAAGTATAAAGAAAATATTCAGAAGAGGTAAGATACAGTGGAATATTAAGTGAAATTTGTTTTCCTCATTTGCTCTGCTGTAATTTGGATATGTTCCCATACCACAAGCCTTTATTTCCAGGAAAGATGGTAAATAGATCTTTATCAGATTGAAATGTAAGTAGAAAAGTCTTTAAAGCAAACTTATAAAATGATCAGCAGCAAATCACTAGGCCTAGAAGATATTCAGTAAAGAGTTTCTGACCAGATCAGAAAATGAAATAGTTCTTCTGGCATGTAAAATTCATACTAAAAATTCTTTGGAACAAAAGGACTGCAAAGTGGAGAATGGGGCACAGTCCATCACTAAATATGTTGAAATCTAATGCATACATGTTAAAACATTCAACCAGATTAAATTTAATAACCAGACACAAAGGATTTTCTTTTGATGAAGCTTTTCAGCCGAGTTTACCAGAATGCNACAGCATTGCTCTTTCCACTATGGAAAACTCAGCCAGGAATGTTTTAGGTTTTCTTTTCAGACTTAGGCTTTCTACTTAGCAAATGATGAGCATTGTTCAGATTATTGAGTAATATCTTTCTCTTTGCAAAGAGAAACTTTTATCAAATGCAGCGACTGAAATTGAAGGTGAAATAGGAAAATAAGAAAGTAAGTTTGTTCCTGCAAGATCAATGTTTTGTTTCATACCTTTGGCAACAAATGTTGACTTTTCATAAATAACACATTATTTATAAATTCTGCTTTATAAAAAAATAAAATACATGCAGAAAAAACCCAGCAAAACCCTGTATTTAAAAAAAAATGAAGTGGTTTTATAGCTATGCATGTCAGATGCAGGAAAAAAAAACACCAGTTTTTAAAGATTTGAATTATATTTGTAATATATTGATGAAAGTGAATTTTAGAAACAACAGAATTTTTATATGTGACATGTTGCAATGAAGAAATACTTGTGGAAGTGAGTCTTTAGGCAAAACTGCAATCTAAGGGGCTCTAGATAACAGAAAAAGAACCACTCAGTAGGATGTCAGTATGGCATAGTAATTAATTTATAGACCATTAATAGCAGAAAGGCAATTATAGTAGAGAGGCCAGATTAGAGTGTAATTGAGTACTATTCACTGGCTAAGTTTATGGCATTATTTATAAAGTATTTAGCATTGTTATGCATGTAATAATACTATGAACTATCTGCTCTACATATTATTCAACTAATTATTCCACATTCTGATTAAATAGCATCTATTAAATACGAGGAAAGAAGAATAAATTTCTTTCTGTCTTGACACAAAGCTTTAAATCTGCTATATTTTGCTCAAGTTTTTTAGCTGTGTCTGTATAATAAGATGGAACTGAAAAAAATACAAAAAACATCCATCTTTTCAGTGTCACGAATTCTGAATACTTCTTTGAAAAATCAGCCAAAGAATTGTTACTACTTTGCAGGTTTTCTGATTAGTTGCTCAATTAAGTTTTTCACAGGATTCCCCAAAGATATTTAGAAATGAATGCCCAGATGCTGGAATCACTGCACATCTCAGAAAACGACTTTGTATAAAAACTGTCGCTATCACTAATGAGCAGGAAAAGGAAGCTTGTTAGAAATCATGACACATTCTTGGGGTAAAATACTTTCATAGAATCATAGAAGGATTTGTGTTGGCAGGGACCTTAAAAAGCATCTAGTTCCAGCTCCCTGCCATGGCAGGGACTCCTTCTGCTAGACCAGGATGCCCTGAGCCCCATCCAACCTGGCCTGCATCCACAGCTGCTCTGAGCAACCTGCTCCAATGCCTCACCACCCTCACATGCATAGCTAAACACACATATACATACATATAGAATATACACATGGGTACATAGAAAATAGACGTTTTTTTCCCTCTCCCTCACTCGAACGAGGGAAAGAGAATCAGATAATGGGACTTTTTATATTAAAATAAGTAAGTCAGCCTAATATTAAAAAATAAAAAAGAAAACATACAAAAGAGGAGGGAGGGGAACAGACTCTAAGAAAGCCAAGAAAATAATGTATGATAAATCCTTCTCAAAATGCATTAGAAAAATGTCTAGCACAGCAGAGTCCAGAGGGTCAAAGTATAAAGAAAATATTCAGAAGAGGTAAGATACAGTGGAATATTAAGTGAAATTTGTTTTCCTCATTTGCTCTGCTGTAATTTGGATATGTTCCCATACCACAAGCCTTTCTTTCCAGGAAAGATGCTAAATAGATCTTTATCAGATTGAAATGTAAGTAGAAAAGTCTTTAAAGCAAACTTATAAAATGATCAGCAGCAAATCACTAGGCCTAGAAGATATTCAGTAAAGAGTTTTTGACCAGATGAGAAAATGAAATAGTTCTTCTGGCATGTAAAATTCATACTAAAAATTCTTTGGAACAAAAGGACTGCAAAGTGGAGAATGGGGCACAGTCCATCACTAAATATGTTGAAATCTAATGCATACATGTTAAAACATTCAACCAGATTAAATTTAATAACCAGACACAAAGGATTTTCTTTTGATGAAGCTTTTCAGCCCAGTTTACCAGAATGCGGAAGTTCTGCTCATGCTCACAGGGTTTTTTGAAATACATTGGGTATAGACTAGGGCAGAAGATGGACTGTAGACTAAATGTGTCCTGTTTGGACCCTACACATGTGGGCTTCTTTTTGCTATTTCAGGATTTTTTTTAGCATGAAAATATTACTCATGGAGCATTACTGTGGATGAAGTATGCCTGCTTCTGTTCCATTACTGTGTCCCAAGTAAGAGTTACCTCCTGTCTGAATGACAGACTGCAACAAAGTCATCCCTGAAATGAACTACCTTGACAACAGAAAGAGTGAGAAAGAAAAGTACATCCTGCAGTGATCTTACCAAGTCTGTATCAATTACAGCACAGCACTACTCATTGAACCTACTCTCTTATGTGTAATTCCTACTGTTAAGAATCTCTAATAATTTACAGCTAAACTCTTAATAAAATGTTGAACTTCCAACAGATGTTCAAAGACATTTGCAAGATTTATTTTTAAAAGCCATATAATTACAATGGAGACAATTTAATTAGAGACTCAAAGATGTTCTGTAATTGAACCCTGCAGCACAATCTTCCTTCCAAGAGAAAAGAAGCTTACTTTTCTTGACAGAGATGAACCAGGGTAGAGAGGTAAAACCATCCTCTGAAGCAAAGCCTTAGAGGTAGTTGTTTGTTGCTCAGAAAAAACAATTGTATTTGAAACCAAATTTATTTTCACCTTCGTGCAGGCTTGGAGCAGCTTACCAATGCAGCTTTCTCTGCATGTTCAGTACTACAATAATTCTAATGTAACACATAAGATGAGGAGTGGAGTGTTAATGACATATCTCTGGGCATTCATTTTTTAGTACCTTTTCAGCCTCAATATGAAAATTAAAGTTTGAGTCCAAATCCAGGAAAAAATGGAAGAGGACAAAAAGCCTAAGATCCTTTGGCATCCATCCCTAAAGCCTATACTTCACAAATAAAATACATATCAGAAACAGGATGCTCAGTAGATTTTTTTTTCTACCTTCTAAACATGAGTACTATCTCTCTTTTACCTGTGGGTAGGCCAAGGAAATACTGAAAGAAGGAAGAAAAATTAAACATACACTGTGACAAATTGATTTAAATAAATGTATATATGTAAGTATATGAAAATCCCTGTGCATGAAGCAATACAGAAGAATAAAGTTTGTTTCAATGATTTTGCACGATTCAAAAAACAACCTATTTCCCACACAAGCTTAAATTCCTTTTTTTTAATGGTGAGAATTAACTTGGAAACCTAAGCATCATCTATTGATCTTAGGTTTTAATCTGAATATAATTAGATATAATTTACTGGTCTTCAAGCAGTTTTACAAAACTGGTCAAGGTCTGGCAGGCAACAAACAAGCTGAAAAAAGGCAAACAGAAAAATGAAATACATATTTACTTAAGTTCAGCTACCTTGTAATGTCCAGTTATTCTGTGAAATATTATCCCTCTTAAATAACACCTGGATTTAGTTCATAATGCAGTGAAAGTGAAAACTAGCATAACTTAACAAAGAATTGAAAATAGAGATTCAGCACAAAAATTTTATAAGGTTTGGATGACACTGTTTTCTTAAAAATGAAACCCAAGTAAAAATATTGCGAAAATTGAATTCATAGTACTTTTAGGTGTGCTGATGGATGACAAAAATTTTGATTTTCTCAAATATATTTTCTATATTTCGCAGAGGAAATGTTTTTTAAATGTAGGGTGATGCCACCATCACCTGCTTACAAATTAAACAATAAAAATCCCAAATTAAAAATTTCAGTAAATTAATCTGGTTTTAGTTTTATTTTGAGAAAGAAATTTTGAGATAAGAGAGTCTACATAGAGCTAGAATTGGACAGGTGAAGAACAGAGGACAGCAAAAAGACTAGAGAAAGGACTAAGTTCTTGAGTGTTCATAAAGCCAATCTGATGGCAAAGTTCTGCACCTGACCTTGATCAGTAGGATGACATGAAAAGGTGAAAGTGTGGTATAAAAAAATAAATAAAAACCCCTAACCCTCACAAGTGTAAATGGGAATTTTTCTAATCCCCTTCAGAAGTAAAAGTGGTTATCAAAGTGAATTTCTGAAGGAAACAAGAAAAAAAGGAGAGAGAGTTTTAACAGTTTTTGATTAGTGGAGCTGTTAAGCAATATAAATATAAGATTTATTTCTTTTCCAGGGAGACAGCAACACTTTAGAGATATTGTAACTGGATAATGCAACAAGCTTCTGCCACCTCTTGTAGAGATGACTGCTCTATAAGTTTGAAATGCATATCTGCAAAGTTTAGAAAATAATTGGAAGTTTTTAGTATGAGACTGTTGTCAATTAGAGAGAAAGACATTAGTTTGATCTTTAATTTCTGGTGGATCTTTGGACACAAGCAGTATATCAGGACTTCGTAGCAGAATTTGACCTTCAACATCTATACTTATTCATACTTGTCAGAAAATTAAATTAATCACTGAAAATAGCTTCTCTGATCATTGTTATTTCAGCAAAGCAGGTCAGCAGCCTGTCAGTTCTCTCATGTAACTTTCTTCTTGTTACAATTCTAATCCATCAAGGTAACTTCAAGGGTAGTTTCAAAACATTTTTCCCCAAGGTAGCATTAGGTTGACACAACAAAAGCTCAGCATTCTCAAGTCCTTTCCATCCCTTGTCATGAGCAGATGGCACAATAAAGATAGAGCCATTTCCTTACTCTCAAAACTTGGAGGAAGTGGAATTCATTAGGAAAATAAAAATTGATGCTATAAATATTTCTGAAGCTGTTTTTATTTTAGTACATAACAAGTACAGTAGCAGCAGTATGTTTCCTGGTTGCTGGCACTCTGTATTGTGTTTGTGTGGCTCAGTTTTAGCAGCAGGGGTGCTACAGGGGTGGCCTCTGTGAGAAGCTGCCAGAAGCTTCTCCCATGTCTGTAAGAGCCAGTGTCATTCAGCTCCACTCAGCTGGACCCACTGCTGGCCAAGACCAAGCCCATCAGTGATGGTAGTAGTGCCCCAGTGACATAAAACAAAGAAAAAAGTTGTTGCACAGAAGTAATTGCACCCAGAGAACAGTGGGATGAAAAAATCTGAGAGGAACAACTGTAAGGAGACACCAAGGTCACTGGAGAAGGAGGGACAGGTGATGTTTCAGGCACTGGAGCAGAGATTCCCCTGCAGCCCATGGTGCAGACCACAGTGATGGCAGCCGTGCCCCTGCAGCCCATGGAGGATCACAGGGATGCAGAGATCCACCTGCAGTCTGTGGAGAGAGGATACCCATACCAGAGCAGGTGTATGCCTGAGAGGAGGTTGTGATTGGTGGGAAGACCGTGCTGGAGCAGGGTCCTGGCAGGACTTGTGATCCTTCACGGGAACAACACTGGAGAAGACTGTTTTTGGAGGACTGCACCCTATGGAAGAGTGACCCACTTTGGAGTTGTCCGTAGGATGGACTCACACTGGAGTAGTTTGTAGAGGACTGTCTCCAGTGGGAGAGGACCCATGCTGGAGGAGGGGAACAACAACTCCTCTCCCAGAGAAGCAGCAGAAACAACCTGTAATATGCTGACCATTCCCTGTCTTCCTGCATCACTGAAAGGGAGGAGGTAGAACCTGGCAAGAAGTGGACACTGAGGGGAGGGTGTTTTTAGGATTTAGTTTAGGATTTTTAGGATTTTGTTTCTTATTATCCTGCTCTAATTTTTGGTTGGTAACATTCAATTAATATCCTCCAGTCTGTTTTGCCCATGACTAATTTGTGAGTGATCTCTCCATCTCTCCCTGTCCTGTCAACTCATAAGCCTTTCATTACATTTTTTCTCCCCTGTCCATTTGCAGAGGCGAGTGACAGCGCAGCTTTGGTGGGTGCCTGGCATGCAGCCCATACTAATACCATCAATAAGTGATTGAAATTTAAAATGACTCAAAATATTAGAAATAAACCATTTTTACCCTTTTTGTGTCATCTTGAAAGCTGCAAATTATTTTTCTTAACTGGCAAAGAGTCCTAAAAAGCCCAGATGGCATTTATATCACCTCACAGTGGGCAAAAGAACTGTTGAAAAACAGATGAGTAATACACTCTGGAGTGTAAGGCACCCCAATATCAGTACACCTCTTGTAGCTGCTGTAAGCTGAAGTTTTTTTAAAAGTTAAAATTCATCCCTTGTAGGGTGTGCTTTAAGTTGACTTTATTTAACTCCCTCTGGAACTTCCATGAGGCACAGCACAGCAGTGTCTCTGCTTTCTAATTCCTGCTGTTCTACTCAACAAAGCCAAAAGTAGTTACCCCCACACGGGACATCCTCTTTTTTGTAGTCTGTGACTAAAAACGCACATTAGGCTATCCCTGCACATTAGGAAGGACCCCTCCTCTGTCAGGATCACACATGCTGCTGGTGTACATTTTGCTCCTCACTTACCCTCTTAAGACATGGCCAGAGCTGGATCCACAATTTAGCAAAGCCTAAATCCAGAGAGTAAAGCCTAAATCCTGAATGCTCTAAAAAGAACTGATTTAACTTCTGTGTTTCCCTAGAACTACTAGACTCTTCATAACAAGAATATTTTGTCACTAGCCAAGAGAAGAATTTCTTGCCTTTCTGAATGCAAGACTAATTAGTCAACCTATCTAGAAATTAAAGACCATAAACCCTCATCGCTTCCAGGGCGTAGCATCTCCCTTTCCTCTTTCTTTTCCCCAGTTTAATTTACTGAAATATCAGAAAAGAAAACACTTACTCTTCTGGAAGTGGATGCAGTACTTGCATTTACCTTTTTTACAGGGGAGCATAAAACCCTACAAACATATAGGTAATATACTTTTACACAGCTTGAAGTATTCCTGAAAGGGGAATGGGAAACAGGAGATGTTGAGCACAATATGTGTTCCAAAAGAGGTGACGGTTTCTCTCCACCTAGTAACTGAGACACCTAAGTATTCAACTTCAGCTGAGACAGTGAGTTGAATAAAAAACCACACGCAGAAAATGATTTTTTTCCTTGCTCTTTGACAGGAGAAGGAATATGCAGCTGTTAACAGTGAATTATAGGATAAAAATAATAAATAGGGCTGAGCTCACTAAAGAAAATATCATGCCAATCACTCTGCATTCAAAAATCCTCTGAATTATGCAGTGCAAAATCCCCGCATACAAGTGGAATATGCTTACAGTGTACCACCTGGTCATTATACACTGCTTTTTTTCTTTTGTAACAAATCTTCATGTAGAGAATATGCTGAAGAGAAAAAATAAATGGAAAAGAAAGGAAACAAAAATATAAAGCATTGTTACCAGACAAGAAAAATAATAACTAAATGGGGAGAATATTTTTTATTTCTACTCTCAGTAGAAAATTAAAAACCCTGCAAGAAAACAATTAAAAGATGAAAATCATCCTATTTGATAGTTTTTGAAGAAAGGGCAAAACAAAAACTAGAGTTTAAAAAAAACTGTAACTTGGGTTATTACTATAAATACTCTCAAAGTCATGGTCACTAGGAAAAAAAATCACCCCAATTAATTAAGGGTATTTGATAACTTTTCATTTGAAAGAAAGATTACAACATATATTGATTATATTGATGTTTTTACAACAGATATCCTTCCATCAAGAATAGCTCCTGTATTAATATTTATGATATGCATATTGGCTTTTTAAATTGGCTGCAGTTTGCTCTCCTCTAAAATATTTTAGAAATGCTACATATCCAAAATTACCCTGTAATTCCATCAATGATATTAAGAAAGCTTTAGGGTTTGCCTGAAATCTTGGTGGCTTGAGGGCAATCTTTGATTTTAATAAAGAAACTTATGCAAAGAGCAAGCTGTCAATTTAACTATAAGTAGGTCAGAGCTAAACTAGGACATTTTTCTTTGGGCCAAATCACAAATCAGAGGGAAAAGGCTAAGCTAAAAGGGTTTTACTAAAAATGCCAATCAGTAGTTACACAACCAAGGAAATGAATCAGCCAGTGGCTTTTACAGAGCAAAGAAATGGCTGCCCACAAGTATTTGGAATCACTTATGGGAGCAGAGTGATTGAAAATGTCCCGTTCCTGCAAGGAAAAGTTATGCATGGGTGGAACTGGAGACATTTTATTTTCCTGTAGATTACATTGTGCAAAGAAGGGGAAATGAACAAAATTTAAGAATTACCACACTATATTAATACATTAATTTATTTAGTGTTGCTTTATTCTTTTCTGTCAATGATCATTGCATAAAAGAAAGGATTGAATACGGTAGGATACATACCTATAGGTATATTGGCATCTATACATAACTACATATACTTCCACATTTCTTGTTCAGTTGTACCAGAATTCTTCCCCCAAACACCAACAGTCACACTGTAGCATAACTTGAATCAACAGCCTGAAGACTTCAGCGTAGGGCAAGTGCCATCACTGAATAACTAAGTATGATTCTGAACATCATTTGACATCTTTTTTTTTTTTTTTTTGACAGATAGGCATTTCTATGACAAAAATATCCAGTCTTTGGGTCATCATCCACACTGTCTTATTTAGCAACCACCTAGGTGTCTTAAACTCTCTCAGAATCAGGATCTTAAAATAATGCACACCTTGTGTGTAAAGGAATCTGCCCCCAAAAAGCATAGTGTCAAAACAAAATAGGAAATGAAGAAACATCATAGAAATAAAGCAAAACAGAAAAGAGGGGGGCAGAAAGACAGATCAGTCTTCTGTTATCTGTAATGATCTGAATTTTCCATTTAAATCAAATAAACACATCAACAATATGTGCTAGGATAGAAGTCATCTCTGATTTACATAACAGTTCTTTCATAAAACTAAATGCCTCCTAGGAAATCCTTAACATCTTCCTGATTCTAGCAGAGCTGGAAGATGAGCATTGTGATGGAGACCAATACTCTGCCCTTGGTACAGTGTCCTTCTCACACCCACTGTGACTTGCTGGCACAGCACCTTCCCTTCCCATGTTCATCTAACTACATTCCCACTACTAGCACTGGGAAATCAGTAGTCAGCCTCAGTCTAGTGTGTTAGAGAGGGAGCTATCTTATGGACTTGTTCCCTCCAGTACACCTGCAGTCAAATGCTCTGAAGCTTTGCTTAGATCAGTAAACTACAATTGCAGTGAACATTCCCTGTCACTGGGACTTGATCATCAATACTGTTAAGCTTTTAAGATTGCCCATATGCAGTTTTTATCCAGATGAACTAGCACTCTTCAAGCAACTCCTGTACATGTTTAGTATTTATCAGGAATACATTTGGAAGCAGTCAGTGTGTTTGGATGGCAAAACAGGATAGCATCATAGACCAAGAATCAGGCTATTCTGCCAGCTGGCTTTAGGGTCATTGAAAACCACTTGTGTCTGCCCTAACAAACAGAGCAGCAGAAGAACATGAACAGGGTAGACTAGACTTGATTAGAATATTTCAGGTTGAAGGGACTTAAACCAACAATCTGGTCCAACTGTCTGACCTTTCAGGGATGACCAAAAGTTAAAGAAAGTTGTAAAGGGCATTATCCAAAGGGCTTTATAACCCTGACAGACTTGGGGCATTGAGCACCTCTGCAGGGAGCCTGTTCCAGTGAGTTACTATCCTCTCAGTAAAGAAATGCTTCCAAAAGTTAAAGTCTGAAGCTCCCTTAGTGAAGCTTTGTACTGTTCCCACATGTTCCCCCACTGGATACCAGGGAGAAGCGATCAGCGCCTCCCTATCAAGTTCTCCTCCTCAGGGAACTGTAGGGAACAATGAAGTTGTTACAAAGAGAAGTGGATCTATGAAGAGAAACTGTTGGAGAGGATTGAATGTTCACACTAAACCTGCATATAAATATTAATCATTGCAAAAAGAGGAAAAAGGAAGAAAAATTCCATTTTCTATATAGGGGTAATACACTTGCAATTCTGACCTAGGTACTTCTGGATATGTTATTAAACAAGAAATGGTTGAGTATATCAGGTGGTCCCTCAAGAATACACAATGTTGCTTGATTTTCTGTCAACAGGAAAATACCTCTGCAGAAATCATATCAGAAAAACAGACTGTGGTCTTTGTACAAAAATTTGTGTTAGGGGGCCAAAATTCAAATAACTAAGCTTTGTTTAAAAATAATTTTAATTATATTCTAGCCTGCAGTGATTCAATTAAAAAAGAGTATTCTTAAGATAAAAATCACTGCTCAAACAAAAATACCAGTGGAAACTTTGTAGTATAAAATAAAAACAACCTATAGGATCAAAGAAACTGAACCTTAACTTTGTAGTGCAAGGTTATCACAAATAGCTGTTTTGCTAGATATACAAATAGAACACAGTGAAATACTACTGTAGAATATGATATGCAAAATTGGACACAAATGGGTGTCATAAGAAAAAAAAAAGAGAAGAAAAGAGAAAAATCACTTTAGTTGCACTGAACAAGGAAAACGTATTTCGCCAAAATTCTCAGCCATATTATTCTAAAAGTTTACATCAGGAACTTCTTCCGGCCCCAGATACTTTAGTTTTTAAGTGACGTAGTAGAAAGTTGTTACCAAGTTCTGGTAGACTTAGTTGTTACCTAGTTGCATAGCTAACCCAGGTAATGTTAAGAATTTGAAAGCAATTTAGGAAAATAAGATATGATATGCTACTCTATTAAAATTTGTGCAAAAAGCACAATTGCAGCCGAAATTTTTAAGTCTGTATTTATTTCACTTTTATCACAGAATCACAGAGTCACCAGGTTGGAAGAGATCTTCAAGATCATCGAGTCCAACCCAGCCCTAATACCTCAACTAAACCACGACACCAAGTGTCATATCCAAACTTTTTTTGAACAAATCCAGGGATGGTGACTCCACCACCTCCCTGGGCAGACCATTCCTGTACTTTGTCACTCTTTCCACAAAAAACTTTTTCCTAATATCCAACCTATATTTACTTTGGCACAGCTTAAGACTGTGTCCTCCTGTTTTGTCAATTCCTGGAGAAAGAGACCAACCCCCACCTGGGTCTTGTTACTCAAGCAGTGTAGGTGTTTTTAGAAATAGCAGCAAAAGACCCCTACAAAGTATGGTTTCCCATAGATAAAACTGAGATAAATTTTAATTACTCAGGATTTATTTTACTATAATTGACATCTGATCCTTTCTTCAACACTCATAAAAAGCATCACAGGAAAGTTCCTGATGAAGCTGACTCCAGGCAGTCTCACATGGACAGAGCTATCAATCTGAGTTGCATGCACCTACTGAGATATTTGTAAGTGTTCGCAATACCTTCCTTTCTTACATGTCTCTTCAATTTTTTTCTATCCACTTGGCTGTAGTTTAAAAGTTATTTGCTCAAACCCAGTGCAGAACCAGAGATCTCACTTCCAAAACTATACATTGTTATAGCAGAAAAGATGAATTGAAGATGCTTACTGTTTATTTAAACTCATCTGTATTGTCATCTGTTCCCCTCAGCAGTTAGTTGAGCAATGAAATATTAATTTCTTTATAATTTCTGTCAAGAATTCCCTCACAAATTACCTGTCACTATTTTAAAAGTAATGTCTGACAGATGATAACCATTAAGTCTTATTTGGTTTACTTGAAATTCCATAGATGGGATTTTAATTCCAGAAGTAATTTGATAGTCTCTTAGTTGATTGCATGGCTGTTGCATTTACAAATTACTGCCTACAGCTGTTTTTGCAGTTCTCCCTCAGAGTTAAGCTGTTCAGAAGGAAACTATCATATTTTAATTAAATCTAATAGGAAATAGAACAAAACTGTTTGGGTTTTTTTTTGGGGGGGGGAAGTTTCAAAATATTTCTATTTCAATAATTATTTAGAAATTTGTTCATGGAATAAGTCAATTTATTTCATATTTATTGCAATTTTAATTTAAAATTGCATTTCACACCTTAAGCAGGATTTGTACAAGTGATTGAGAAACTGCTTACAAGAAGTTTTAACATTTTAAAGTGGTCACAGACTTGGCTTTTAAAGAGACTGCAGTAGAAGGAAACTTTGCTGGAGAAAGCTAAAAACTTTGCTGGAGAGACCTCCCAATCAGGCTGTGAAAAGGAACTCAGAATAAAAACACAGACCTTCCAAAGGCACACAATCATAGTAACATTTTAGGAAAGCTTTTTTATTCTTCAGAGCTTTATTTTCAGACAATACCTCTCAGATGGCTATTAGGTTATGAACCCAACTATCCCAATGTTTATGCCCTGATTAATCCCTTTCTGACCACAAAGATATCCTAAGATTAAGTTAGAGTGAGTCCTTACAAGTTTTGGCATTCTCTGGCACTCTCTGCCAAAAGAAGTATCAGATACCCTGATACTCCCACTCACATCCTATTCCACACTCTATTATTAATACAAGAGGTATTTTCATAATACAGAGCGACAGAATCACCAAGACTGTAGGACAGAGGGAATGCTGGGAAGTCTTGTACTTTCAGAGGATTTCACATACACATATTAGAGTGAAACACATCTTTAATTTCTTTTATATTTGAATTTCTTCCTGATAAATTATATTCTAACCACTAGACAATTCACTGACTTACCACAAAAAAATTATCCAATTCCTGTAATTCTGCGCCACGGTTGAATTTTTTGTCGTGAACACAAATCTCTCTCTTCCATTCCCATGACATCTTTTGTTTGGATCTGATAATTCCCTCTAAAATCTTGCGATGCTTCTGACTTCACCCTGTCTTCACCCTGTCTTCAGGATAAGCTTGGCCAGTCTTTACAAGAGGAAGACTGCAGGTTGTTCCCACAAGGTAGAGATGACTACATCACCTTGGTATCCTTGTTTTTATCTAAAAGTGCAGCAAGAAGTTATTATACCAACAGCTTTTCTGCTTGACAGTAGAGGTGATGAACTGAGTTATTTTCTTGTAAGAAAGTCCAATAATAGGTCAAATGATCAAAACTGGATGATGTTTTTTATGGATGGGGTCTGCCTGGTGTGCTGTGCCCTGATAGTTAAACCATTCCATGATGCATTATTTAGGGTTCTCAATACCTAAGACATAAAATTAGCCATACTTTTCTTTCTCTGCAATGTTAGCTCAAAACTCCACCATTTTGAATGATACTTTACAGAGTATTTTCTTATTTGCATAATAAAGAACCAGCACCACCTTTTTGCACTTTGGTGCAAAATACATCCAAAATACCTATATTCCACAAGAACCATGAGGTACATGGAACCTGAAAGGCTTCTTAGCAGCCAGCTACATTAAAAAAAAAAAAAGAGTGTAATTCCTGCAGGCATCTGTGGAGATGTTATCTTGATATTTCCAGACCACTTATACCTGCTGCTTGTTTTGAAAAATAACTGTTTTTTTCCGAATAGGTGTCAGTGGAAATTCTAGAGAAAAAATATATTAAATAGACCTCTTTTTTCCATTGTAGTTTGTATTGTACTGATGGTTTAAACTAGTATTAAGAAGCAATAAGAATCAAGTTAATTTAAATGATCTTGAGATTTACTGTACTTGATTGCTTGCAATATACAGCTATTATATTCAGGAACTGACTGCTATGTTCCCTTCACACTTCTGTCAACAGGCATTTTTAAAAGCTCATTATTGATTGCACTTAACACAAGGAAAAAGCATCATGCAGTGGCATAGGCTTTTGCCCAGTCATGCTGAAAAGCACATCCTATTTATGTCACCTTAGAAACGTGGAAGGTGAAAAGATGCCGATTTTTCAGATCCATAACTTTTCAGAGTGATAACTCCTTTTCAACAAATCCTTTATCAGAACAAATAGCATATATTTTTTTTCCTGCCAACTCATCTACGTGGTTCATAAATCCCTGTATGAAGCCAATATTTGGATTACATGGATCCCAGATCTTTGTAATTAAAAAAAAAAAAATAATGTTGGGCTAAGAGAGAGAAAGAATGTGGGCTCCTGGTATAACCTGGAATGGAAAGATGAGATGAAAGATTAAGTAATTTCTATTATTTCAGTTGGTTTTCACCCTGGAGAATGGGAAAAGGAGACTACTCATTTCTAAACTTTTACACTTCACACTTTGCAGATTCCTCAGAGGATCATTTCTAGAAATATTAAAATCTTGGTCTTTTTCTATCTCCTTTTTCAGATTGCATCCATTTTCTTACCTTCCTTTTGGAACCCAGATTTCCAGGATTCCTCATTTTCTTTCAAGCCTCTTCATTTTGGAGATGCACAGGTTGTTAGCTGATAATTCCCACATGTCCTGGTGAAAACAGGAAGATCATCCTCAGTTGTTTTATTTAGACTATCCAAAGAGTCTAAACAAACAAAAATCCTTCCAAGTACACCTGCATCACTTTCTCAAAATACCTTACTGAAATGAGATTTAGACAGAAATAGATAATTCTGTTAACAAACTTTAGGCTATGTCCTAAGCCCCCTGAAAAGCCTCGTTCAACGGTATCATCGTTTTCAACAGCACTGACAGTCAAGCTCCTCAGAAAGACTTAAAGTTTATTAAAAATATTTATTGTAAAATTCCACTTCAAGTCTTCTATACATGTGTTTCTTTGTGTTTTCAATTAAAGATTATATGTTGGTGTACACTTACTGTGCGTGGAAAATGCAAAGTATCACACATTCTAATTTTAAGTAAATAAAAATGAAGAACATATTAAACATTAGGCACAAGAGCATTTGCAAAACTATTGTTTAGAAAAGTCTAGGATGACAACAGCTGCAAAATACTGTGCCTACACAGAATTTAGCCTATAAAAATCATTTTCATAGGGCAGAGGTAATTTTTACATGAAATTAACAGGGGCAGAAAGAGCAGAAGTCAACTACAAAAGTGGTACTGAACCACAGGACTAAAACAGACATCCTGTCCTGCCACATAAATTCACCACTGTTAGAAGAAACTGAACAGGTGTTCTTCATGAATTTATGCCCAGGAACTAAGTTAGGAGACAGCTGGAATATTTATATAACTATTTCTTTAGAAAGAGATTTTACAACAATATCAGAAATGCATGGAATATCGAACAGTCTTAGTGAAAAAAGTTACTATCACATTTCAAGATCAGTGATTTCAAAAGCCAGAGCCTTTAAAGACTGCCCATATAATGTCGCACATAGGTAAGAATTTGCATAAAAAGGACTTTGCATAATTTCTTACTCAGTTTTCAGATTTTCTGCCATAGTATCAGTTATAAAGTTTAATTATCAAAATGGTGACTGTTTTAAGCTAAATTGACAATTACCTGCAGAGAAAAATCTTGCACTTTTAATATTTCAGCTAAAAATATGTCTGAGTTATTTCAATTATTTCTTCTTGTAATCCAAAAGGAATTTCCTCTCTTTCCCTATAATGGTAGAGGCAAATATAATAAAAGTTATTAAAGTGTTATTAAACAATTTCAGTGCCAGCATAAGGTGCATACTTTCAAAAGAATTAATTATTTCCCATTGCCTTTTTTTTGCTTTCCTTAAATGCGCTTTTAAATACAGTCTTTGAAAGTCTCAGACTGTCACAGAAGCTCCATTTATATCCTTGGCATTTTTTCTCATCTAAAGGACACAGCTTTTCCTCAGGTAGTCTAGGCTACACCTAGATTCAGCACATGACTCTCCATCACTCCAAGGCCAACCAGCACAGGCTTATTTTTGATTGCTGCAGATTTTACTGAAATTCTTGCCTTAAAACTGTGAAACTGCATAAAGTTAACCACTTTGGATCTCAAAGTGCTCTATTGTGTATTTGGGCAGGGTGAAATGTAAATGCTGGCTTAAGTCTTCCTTAACAAATAGCTGGAGAGAGAAAAGAGAAGGCACAAATCATTCTTCCATTCAAGCATTCCCCAGTCCCACCTGGGCATTCTGACCATTACTCTTGTCCAGCAGCTGTAGAAAACAACTGAACTCTTGCAGCAGTTTGTACTCAGAAGCATTTTTTACATGGTTTAACCAGCCCCAATAAGTCCAACCTATGCCGCTCTGAGTACAAATTGTTGTGGTTTTTTTTTAATCTTCATATTTTAATTTTGAAAAATGCAAGACTATATTTTGTATTAACCACGTTTTATTGTGAAAAGGTGCCTTGCCTTCAATACAGTAATAGTTTTGGAGGTATTCTTAGTAACTCTTCAGTTATAACAGTCAGTTATACCATAGCTGAAATTAAGACCCAAGATCTAAACTGAAAACCAGTAAAGCCTTATGTCATGTTGGTAGAGAGTTAAATAGGAAATGTGTTTCCAGAAATATTATTCTCAAAGAGCTGTATCACATAATTGTGAGCTTCATTCAATTGAGTAATGATTCACCTAGTCATTATGAATACAAGAAACTTTTGCCAACAAAAGAACCAGACTCTTTAAGTGTACCACCTAGGAAAATAATTTTAATTGTAGAATAGTGATTTTTCAGTACAGTTGCAGGGCAAGACAAAAATGTAAAATTAAGGAGGGTTTGCACTGTCTTTTATATGAACACTTTCAAGTGAAAAATCAAGGATTTATTACTTAGGAACATGAAATGTGGGTGTAAAGGACAATGTTCATTATTGGTCTCACATCCGAGTTCCATTTCAGTGGCATTTCTCCCCACAAATTAAGAGCTACAATAGAAGACACACATCTTCAGGTACTGATTTTTTCAGTGGAAGATGGAGGCCATCACAAAGGACTGTAGGTCACATCCCACAAGTGATAGGAAGGCATGTCTGCAAGCTCCACTGTTCAGACCAGGGGTGCATTTTGTCTCTGTAGCAGCTTCGGTGACTGTAAGGTCTACAGGAATTTTTCAAAGATGAAACTATTTTGTATGTTCTTGACCACTCCTTATGGCTTTATTTATCTCAGGCTTAGAGCCAGACTTTGGCAAGCAGTCAATAAGTAGAGAAAGACCTGTTAAGTGAAGTCTACCAATTCCATTCAGAGTCAAAGTCAGTAGTCTGATGCTATCTTTCCAAAGTACTTGTTAATGTAACTCGTAGTTAAATCCAAGAGTTGTCATGAGAGCATCATAAAAGATTTGTTCAAGTCAGTTTCACAAGTCATTAACTATCAGTTGAAATTCCCATTTCCCTAACTCAGATTTAGGCCATTAAATTATACTGCTGTCAACTGAAAAAAAAAAAAGACAAAAATAACCCTCCAAAGAAAAAGCACACTCTTACATTTTCATTAATTTACATCCTTGCACTTAACCTTCCAAACTCAATAGAACCTAGAATACTAGATAAGGTGAATCTGTAATTTCTTCCCCTGAAAGGGAAGCTTTCACTGAGAAAGCGTGTCAAATAAATCTACTTTATTTTTAATTTGTACCCATTGTCTTTCTGTGTCTTGGAGGTTTACATGCATAAAACTGATACAGGAGCTTTGCCCCATGAGCAATGGGTAAAAAAATTCCAAGTAAATAAACTCCAAAAGCATGAGAAAATACAAAAAATCATTTCTATTGTATAGTGCATGATTTTTTCAAGTATCTATGAGATAAAAACATCAATTGAAACTGCAGATTTTTGAAATGTTGTTCATCCATTCTTCAAAAGTCATAAAACATTGAGCAAAAACACATAACCATGTCCCCAAGAGGTATTAAGACACTTGGCAGGTATTTAAGCAATTCACATGCACAGATAATTTAGTCAGTTTTACAGTGTATTAAAACCAGTTCAAACAACCCACTATTCTATTTACTTAGAAGGAAATAGTTTATCATTCTGTTCTCTGCACAGGTACACAGGACAAAAGGGACAGTCACTTGAGTTGTCTATTTTTGGTACTAGTGAGGCAGAAATGGGCAGCTCACCAATGCAGAAAACTAGGGAAGGAAACACTGTGACAGAGGAATTGCAAGAGACGAGCAACAAGGCTGGCCGGCAGAGAAGTATTGATGGGAACGTGTCAGGAGCCTTTAAGCAGATAGGAAGACGGGAAAGTAGAGTTCAGTAGGTCACAAAATTATTCAGAATTTCAACACTGAAATCTTAACCACTCAGGAGACATTTAAGGTAATACTTGGTCAGGTTTAAAGCCAGCAGGAAGGAATAAAAAAAATGAAATATTTTCTTTTTGCAGTGTACAGTAAGTAGAGAGAGTTGTTTATACACTATCACCACCCACTGTATAGTACTTAACATGTGAAGTAAAGCTATTTCAAATTCCAGAAGAAGGGCACAACAGAGGAATTCAAGCTGAACATGGGAAAGTAATTCAGTACTATGGTCAGAAGGGAGGAAAAATGGAATAAGAAATCTAGAAATGTTGTATGGAGGAAAATATTTTCCAAGGGAGTATTTGAGCAGGGTGTGAGGAGTGAATCAGAGATGACTCCTAGACCTAAGGAGTCAGATGTATTAAAATAAGCACCACTGTTCAAACTGGGAGGGTTGAAGAGCAATTGCCCCCAAATCTTCTACCCACATATTGCTGTTTAAACACACAAGAAAACTTACTGAAATAAAAAAGAAAATAAAATATAAAACACCCCAGCAACAAGAACAACAACAAAAACCAAACCAGAGGACTACTGAGAACAAGATAAACTTGAAATGGTGACAAACTTTAGAAACACCATCACCAAAGACAGTGCTATTATACTGTATTCTATATTGATGATAACAATCATGGTATTATATTTATATATAATTTCAATCATTGTAAATATGAAAAGACTGTGTCTTAACAAAAGAATGGACAAAAACTCCTGTCCCCTTGTTCCATATATATTCTGAAATTCCAAGATTCACTTATAAGACTGATATGCACATATATGAAAAACTCAAACATTTACAAAATGTGAAAACACTGAAATAAAATTACGTTGAGTAATGGAGCTCTTTTGTGCAGGTAGCCAAAGGCTTTGGGGTCACAAGCTAAAGTAAGGAAATTTAAGTGGAATTTTCATCCTCTGCAAGAAATTTTTTCTCAAGCACAAAGTGAGCATCAGAAAGACAGATTGTATATTCCTTTCTTTATAAATCCAGCAAAATGCCAAAGTTTTCTTGTCTTTTTATAACTGTTTAAGTTTAGGTAACAGCAAAGAAATCTTTTATTGAAGAATAAAAGGTGGTTTAGGTGCAGCTTAGTTAACTATTTCAGCAGCTGCAATCAAATAGTTAACAGCTAAAAACACACATCATTTTGGAAGACCATTAGAAAGACTTTGGGTCTCATCTGAGAAATTTTTACTGTGATATACTTTTTAAATTAAATTACACACTGAAATAAATGAGAGGTGAGTCAGAAAAGCACCTCTTGGCTCATAACTGTTAGGAATTACACCTCTGTTGGGAACAATGTTGTGGGCAGTCCTTTGAAAGCACAACTTCATTATAAACACGAGTAACATTAATTGTAGAGATTTAGGAAGTAGAAAGACAAGAAAAGCAGAAAGGACCAGAAATTTATGAAGTTACCTTGCTGTTATAATCTCATGGCCCAATCTTAAAAAATTAAATATCAAGATGGGAATTGACTAATTTAAATGTCACTATTTTTCTTTTCTTTAGAGGTATTTATTGTCCCAGCAGATCTTTGGAGTAAAAGAAACATTTTCTATGCAAGGACCTGCAAATATTTCTCATATTATTACTGATAGATAACAGTAGCTGATAAAATTTTACTACATGGTTTATCAAGAGGGATCCTCTCATTTGTCAATGTCAGCTCTTCTGTAAATCACAGCTAAGTTTAAATCAACTGTAGTCATAAAAGACAGCAATAAACATTTCCCTTAGGCAGATTAATTCATTTTAGGTTAAAAATTTGCTTTTTTGCATTGTTATCTGTGCACAGATGTAGACTTTAGCAGCCTTTGAAAACCACTGGAGCTCTTCAAATTAGTGAAAATACAAGGGCAAAGATTGATGGCAAGCAGACACATATGAAAGAAATTATCCACCAGAAAAAGAATATTTGAAATCCCCAAAAGCCTGGAATTATATTTAAATATAAGGACTGACCATATACTATTTTCCATGTAAGTCTTAATTTCTCTTTTTAATAATGTCTCAAAAATATTAGAACAAACATGAAAAAAGCTCAAGAGCAAGAGTGGTATTTGAACTAAACAAGTGGATAGAAAGCATTTGGTCAATGTAATATAGCATTCACCAAAACTGTTCAGAGACCTCTTATTTAAGAATTTTTTTCTAAGTCCTTATGTCAAATACCCTAACATTTAGATATTAAAGAGATTAAAGACAGAGATAGCATAGAAATGACAGTGCTTATTCAGAGCAGAGGAGTATAGGCAAAGAAATTAGAGTTAAACGGGTTAAAAATAATATATGTGTAATTACATCTTCTCAGCTACTTCTTGAAAGCACTCCACCTTAGAGAAGATAAAATTTAGCAGTGATTCACGTCATATAATTCTGTTCCAGAATAATTTGTTTTATAAAAGGGGAAGTAGTTATTTGGAATTAGGAACTAAAAATTATTTTGTGGAAAATACTCTATCCTAACTGCTATGGAAAAAGTTTTGAATAAAAGACTATGAAAGCTTAAATTCACTATGGAAAAGTACAATAGATTAAAGATGTGACTGAAAACTGACCTATGATCACCCAGGCAAGCTACTGAATAGCTTCCACAGCAAAATGTTGACTGTTCTTTATGTTTTGCATAAAAGAGTTGCTATGGAAAAACGTCCACATTGTTATTTATTTGCTAACAGAAAGACTAATGACCTAGTAAGGCACAGTTGTGGTAGTACATTATTACTAACAAAAGTAGCAAAGCTTTTCTTTACTCTAAAAAGTGATGGACAAGGAGTCACACACAAACAGTAAGGGAGTCAAAGTTTAATAAATATTTCTGATGAAAAGAAAGGTAAATACTTTATGTAATGGATGCCAAAATATATAAATAAATTGCTGCTTTTTAAACATGAAAAGCTGTCTTATGGAGAATGACAACTATACTGCCTGAAGCAATCATAATATATGGTCAAATGTTTTTGTCACTGTTGCCATAATGTGATTAATTTTGTTTATACCAAGAAACAAACAAAAATCTTTGATGATAGAGGCAGACATATGAGAGCAAAAAAAAAATAGTATGGAGACAACTGCAACAGTTCAACCTTAAAATCTTATGTACTCTAGTTGCAAATTAGTATTTTCATGGTGTTATTTGCTTATAAATGTTAATTTAATTTAATTTAATTTTATATATTTATGGGATACAAAAAGGGAGGTATTTGGTTATGGTCTTCATTTAGAGTTATGGAGCCAAGGAATGGTGGAAATGCAATTTGTATGCTCTCATCCATCCTTAAGCTTTAAGGGACTACTCTGCTCAGTGTTAAACAAACAAAGAAAACAAATGTTATCTTGTGAATGCTGGTTGCATTTTAAGAATTATGAGCAATGGAAAGAAGAATTTTAAAGAAGACCCTTTAATACTCACTGATGTAGGAGACAGATAGAAACAGTGCCATTGTTTTAATTCTTCAATAGCATACAACAACACTGAATGGGTTAATTTTCAGGCATAGCATGCTTTTTTATACATAATATGATCCCTTATATCTACCAGACCATGTATGTGTCCTTATCTCCTAATGATCAAATGATTGAAGCAGTTAACACATTCTGATATAGTTATTATCGTTACGGGAGCTTCGCTAAAATTTCAAAAGGCAATACTTGTATTATTTGCATCCTCACTTTAGGAATGAAATTGCACACATATTTTCAAACAGGAGATCTGGATCTACTGACTGTGAATGATCACAGGATATTTTTCAACAATTAATAATTAATATCACTTCATGGACAGCTCCTCACCCATCGTTCTTATTCAGGATGGACAATTCAAATGGTTATATGGAGATTATTTGATTTCCCTTTCCTTCTTTCTGTTTTTGGGGTTTTTTGGATTTTTTTTGAATAATGATCCAATAATTAACTGCAATTTTTTCATTATAAATCTCGAGGTATTACATTTCCCACAGCAAATTTTGCAGCTCATTTTACAAGATGTTGATATTTTATGACAAACAGAAAGCACAGGGAAAGATTTAGTAAAGAACAAAAAATTCTCAGGAATCTTGAATGAAATTTTTGGCACAAGTTCAGTTGAACATGTTGCTTTGCTTTTTTTCCAAGCAGACACAGTTCCCTGAAAATCACTAGCTCATCCAAGGATGGTTCAACACAGAAACAGCAGTCAGACCTGGCAAAATCTGGGAAGATGCCTGGAACATTCATCGCAACTCAGATATGTGCCTCACTGAAAACAGGACGTTTATAGAAATCTTTATTGCTTGTTCCCTCTCTCAGAGGCAGAATCCCCACTATTCTGAGTGTTTCTGTGACAGAACTCCTTGGCATTATAATAGGGATGCCACCAACCTTTGCCTGAAAATAGCCAGACTCTCCTATTTTTTCAGAGACACATTCAGTGATCCCAATGAACTTCCTGTTTTAAAAGAAAAAACTCTTGATTTCATAGTAAAACATCATGGCCTATTTTATAACAGAAGTAGAGGATGCTAATATTTAAATACATATTCTGTATTATTTTACAAAGGAACTTAGAAAACATTTATTCTTATTCACAAATAAATGATTTTAAAGTTTCCAGAAACATAAATTTGAAATAAATTGTGCACAAATTTGCAGTTTATTGCAAGTAACCTGTAAAGATTTGTGGGAATGCAAGCCACGACAGTTTCATTGCTGTAATTATTGTTATGTCACAGGGTGAAAAATAGAATTTTTAGATTTTACTATATAAGTAGAATGGGGTAAAGAGGGAGGAATTTGGGTGTGTCTATTGTCCTTTTCCTGCTTCTTCTTCCCCTCCATCTTTGCAGTGGTGGTGGCCTTTTCTTGATTGGGTTATGGTAAGATTTCACTGTCTAATATGGGTCATAGTTATTGGTACTTAAAGGAAAACATTGTTAATGTGGTTTAGATTATAAAAGTTCAGGTGCCATTGGAGGAGGGTCAGATTGTGCTTTTCTGGCTTCCTGGGAACATCACGCTGGACTGAGAGAACTTTTAGAGATAAGAAAAGAATAAACAACTCTTCAAAGCAGCTGCTTGGCCTCAGCTCTCTTTTGAACTTAGTTATTTACTCTCAGGGCACAAAAACACCTGAAAGCCTGTGAAAGATTCACATTTATGTCAATAAAAAAAAAATTATTACATATGAACAATAGTGTGCAGTTTGCTTATAAATAACATTAGAATTTCAAGGTTTTACTCAATAAATATCACTATCAAAGATTAGATCATCTAACATTCTTTGATGATCCTAAATGTACCTGAGCAACTGAAACTTTATACGTAATGTTATCATGTGTTCACCTTAAAAAATCCTGTTTATCTTTCACATATTCTTTTACATAATATTTTGTTACTGTAATAAAATAATTTTCAAACATACAGTTAGAAGGCTACTAGAATAAAATTTATTTAATAACTTATTAAAATCTTAATGCCAAAATACAAGCCAATAATTTAAAATAGTATTTTTTGCAGGTAACATATCNCAAACCTGCAGTTAGAAAATATTTCTTAATTTTTCCCTTTCTTATGAGTATGTGAACACTGGTGTACACTTCTCGTGAGTGCAATAGTCATACTGGATACTGTGGAACTGGTGTGCATGCTCTCAGTCTCATCTTCACCTAGTTACATTCTGTATAAATAATTTGATACTCCCTTAAGAAAAGGTGACAACCTATTTTTACCCTCTTGCATTTACCAGCAACAAGGATAGAGGATCCTTCTTTATACCAATAATTTGGCCTAAATTATTTAATTCATGGCAAAATACTTATCAGAGAAGAGAGCAAGAGAAGGGCATGGCAGAATTATTTATTGCTGAGCAATTGACTTCACTAATACCCAAGATAAAAGACCATGTTTGACTTTACAGTTAGTAAAACAACTTAAACAACTTAAGTTATTCAAGGTAATTTTTAAATAATGACATTTTAAAAAGTCTAAAATAGTCACGACAGACCCTGCAAATTACTTTGTAATTTCAGTCTCCCTCAAAATCTAGTATCTTTTTGCTATTTAGAAAAAAAAGGGAAAAAGACAACTTTTTTCTGATTCACTTTTTAGAGTGTGACAAGTAGCGTCCCTCAGGGGTCTATACAGGGACCAGTGTTATTTAATATCTTCATTGATTACATAGATGAAGGGCTCAAGTACACCCTCAGAAAATTTGCAGATAACACCCAGCTGAGTGGTGCAGCTGGCACACCTGAAGGACTCGATGCCATCCAGATGGACCTGGACAAGCTCGGGAAGTGGGCCCATGGGAATCTCATGAGGTTTAACAAGGCCAAGTGTAAGGTGCTGCACCTGGGTTAGGACAACAATATCAATACAGGCTGGGGATGGACAGGTTGCGAGCAGCCCTTCCAAGACTCGGGGCTGAGGGATGAGAGGATGGACATGATTTGTCAATGTGTGCTCACAGTCCAGAAAGCCAATTGTACCCTGGGCTGTATCCAAAGCAATGTGGCCAGGGCAAGGGAGGGGATTCTGCAGGTCTGTTCCACTCTGGTGAGACCTCACCTGCAGTGCTGCATCCAGCTCTGGGGTCCCAGCACAGGAAGGATGGAAAGAACACTGATCTGCTGGGGTGAGTCCTGAGGAAACCACAAAGACAATCAGAGGGATGGAACACCTCTCTACAAAGAAAGGCTGAGAGACTTGGATCTGTTCAGCCTGGAGGAGAGAAGGCTTTGGGGTGACCCAACTGCAGCCGTCCAATACCTGAAGGTAGCCTACAAATGAGTGTGTGCTCCCTGGTCTAATAACCTGTATGTCCTGCACAAGCAACATGAGGGGAAAGGATGTATTTTCTGATAAGAAGCACACTGTTCTCATCAGGGAAATTAATAGAAACTTGAAGGAAGAGGGTAGTATCATGAAGAGTACTTTTAAAAATCTTTCAGAAATAATAGTGCTCTCAGGGTGCTCATTTTTTCCACAAGTATAAAGACAGTTTATGTGATCACTTTATTGCGGGTGTTTCAAATAAGAGCAGGTGGCTCATAGTCTCATTCTCAGGCCTGGATTTCTTTTAGCCTGGCATGTAGGATATGTGCTCAGGCAGTGATCTAAGTACACTGAGTCACTCCTTGTTGGATCAATACATTTCTTGACAGGGAGGTGGGAGGGGAAAGACATGTGCATTCAGTTTTCACATACAGGTAAGCTTTTTTCTTTGTTGTAAAGTACTGAAAATAAGAATTTTCAGCCTCAATGGATAAGTCAGTTCCTTGCAAGGGGGATTCAAAGTTACTGAAGACATCTTCAAGTTCCAGACTTCTACTGAAGGAGGAAGGGTCTCACATCTCCCAAGTACAAAAAATTAGCCTCTTCCCTCTTCTGCTTGTTTATATATTTAACTTACATTTAAACTTAAATTGCATAGCACTAATTTATATCAGAGCACTGTATGTGCAGTGTGTAAGCCACTGCTGGGCAAGGAGTTCTCACTGAAGTGCTGGCAGGATATCATGCCTGGGGACAGGCATAAAGGTGACCAATGCCCCCAGAAAATAAAATGAGATGATTAAGAATTTTACTTCCTGAATTTTTGGCTAATAAATACCATAAATTCTTTTTTAAACTCATACAACATTTTTGGCTGCTTTTAATTTCTTGTTTCTCTCAGTGTCTTTCAGGCTGATTAAGTAACACAGAGTATCACTCTGAAGGGTTTTAATAGTATCTGCACCTCTCTGCTTGCACAGGAACAGATATGGATATTTTCTTTAGGCAAACTGAAGGGTAGTTTAAAAAAACTACTAAAATAGAGCATTATTTCATTTCTTGGATACTTTATACAGTCTTTCTTGTGCAGTCCATTTATTGTGCTATCAAAAATAGAGCTGTCCTTTTACTTTGTCTGGTTCAATGAAATGCTATACTTGGAATTTTATAGGTTTTAAAGAGTGACAAGTTTTATTGAACAACTTCTAGACTGTGAGAGAAAGTCAATAAGTTATAATAAGATGACAGCAATGTTCATAATATAACAAATCCTTTAAAAAAATAGCAAAGAAATTTAGTCACAACATAAATTGAATATACTTCTATACGACACAAATATGTCTGGTGAATCTATTGAAAAAAAAAAGATAAAAAACCTGCCATTCCAACACCCTGAAATCACAGGGAAAGTCTTCATACAGTAGACTACTTGACAGTGTTTTATAAGGATTTAAGCATTATTTGCTTACTTCTTATTTACAAAGACATTATTGAACTCATAAGAATATTTGTGATTGGAAATCACGAGCAAATTTGCAATTTAAATGCTCTTTTATGATCCTTACCAGGCAGAAAGAAGTACAGGTGGTGACGTGCAGACATGAGTTCATTTGTCATCAGTATAAAGCACAAAGCAGTTACTGAGTTTGGTTCCATACAGCCATATCAGGAAAAGAGGACTGCTATTAGGGGAGTCCCTCTTGAACAACTTGAACTAAGAAAGGGGAGAAGATGTGAAATGTCACTAATGTTTTATTTAAAGAGTGACTGCAAAGAAAGATGGTTATTTAGGCTGCTACCAGAAAAAAAGATTACAAATGCCTAGTCAATTCCTAGACAAAATTCCTAGTCAAAAGAAGTGACTGGAAAAATGTTAAAACCATGTATAACTTGATTGCAGCTAAAGTTAAGCTAGACTTTACTATCAGTAAATTATGTTGTATGCAGAATACTCAGAATTTAGTAGAGTGTAGATTACTCAGTGGTAAGTTGCAAAAAGAATGTGCAAAGTACATTTTATTATTTATGCATTCAATCCACACTGACAGAGAGCAGATACCCATCAACTCCTTTTACTTACACGATTCATAATTTTCACTTTCTAGGCTGCTGCAGCACAAACTTTGCTTGTCTTGTGTGTTTTTTTCTTATTTGTAGAGATTTCTGTTCTTATAGATAACCAATAGGTTTAGTTGCAATTATAATTAGCCTCAGCCTGTGAAAATGAGTTGTAACTGTTGCCTGGTTATCCCTTGAAAATAAGGCATACTGGAGCAAATTACACAAAAAGTATCAAAAGAGTAGAGACCTTTTCTTCCAAGATGTTTTTTCAGATGTGTAAGAGTTCTTCAGCAGGGGAAATACAGGGAGACACAACTACCAAGATGAGATTGCTTGCTGTTATTTTCTTTTACTGCTGAAAGGCAGTGTCTTGGGAAAAAAAACTAATTTACCCATACTAGCACATGGTTACAGCTCAAAAAGAGAAGTTTAAATGAACAGATCATCACCAACTAATTTGGAAAAGAAGTTTCTACTTAATGCTGCATGCAGCTGAGACTACAGGAAAGATTTAGGAAGAAAACTCATCTTTTCCCAGATTAAAACGTTGGTGAATTAGTTGGATCAACAACAAATATGATGAAATTTTGGAATGAAGAGAGATATCATTAAACAGATATTTTGAAATATCTAGAAGTCAGATTAAGTAATATTCAGTGGCAGAAATATGTTCATTTTCACTTTGAAAGACTTAGTTTCAAATAGATGTTTATTTAGCACAGTAGATTTATACTACACAATACAACAAGGCTAAATTAAGATTCAAGTTATTGGTCAGCTAGATTACAGGCAACTATAATAAACCTAATGGATTTAGAATGGCCTAATATATCAGACAAATTATGTGTTTGATTGGATAACAGTCATTGCACATACAGCTGACCATTCTGCAGTTATTGGTAGGATTTATGACTTTACTACTTTTTAGGTTTTCAGAATCATCATTAATGACAGCAATTCACCCTGAATGGGGTGTTATTCTAATATAGACTTCTATGACAATAATACATTTCTGGAGGCAGCTACCTCCTCATAGTGAAATAGTAATTTTCCCAGTGAGATCATCCTTTCCTGCTCACCCAACCTCCATGCAGTTAAAACACCCTTCTTGTTTTCATGTTCTGACTGAAGGGGTGTGAGATTCCCCACAGCACTCCATGCTCCCCACAGCCTCACTGTGTCTTGGAAGATTAAATAGGATTCTGTATTTACATATCCACCCCCTTCTCTGTTCCTCAGCTAAGGAAGAACTGACTCAGGCAAGGAAATGGTGATGTAACAGCCAATGATGAAATAACTTTGCATCACAGGAATGCAGCTATTCTTTTCTGATTATAACCTACCTGCAGGATTTTATTCCTGATTCAGGCCTCAAGTATAATTCTACCATCTGGTAATAATGTCATCTATTGCTTTTTTACATTAAAATTATTTGCTCATGTTGGGCTGGGAATTAAGGAAAAGCAAAATCAGCTGAAAGGGAAAATCTTATTTTAACAAACTAATTTTGTATCAAGAGACCCCAAGGGTACAGGCTTTGTATCACACAGCACTGACAACACAAGGCTAAAGGCTCCTGCAGCAAAATGAAGCTTCCTGACATGGAAGTTTCCACCCTTGGAGGCATCCTAATATAGGGACTTCTCCAAAGGCCATCATCTTCTAGATTTGTAATCACCATCTAAAAAGCTTTGGTAGCCTTACCAGAAGAAGGAATTTCCTTCCGTAGAGTGGGGGGGTTTAAAAGCCCAAGCACTACAGACCTGGCACCCAAGTGTGCATCAGGAAACCCACAGATGCAGAAAGTTCACCTCAAGGCTTAAGTTTTGACTTCAAGGCTCTGCTGGGCTCTCTCCAAGGCAGTGCAGGCATGCTGGAAACCCACCAGCTGTAACCTATGTATGACTTTCCAGGAGTTATGGACCCCAACAGCCTCAGTCAGGAAGCTGCATGAAGGTAGTGGGAACAACCTAAGGCTGTCACTTCATTGGTTTCACATGATACATTTTTATCCTCTCTGCCAGGAACCTTGGTGTTCCTTTTTCCACATGAGGGGTTCTGGGTGAAGTCCAGTCTAAGGAACCCAACTCTATAAAACACTCATAGGGAGTCATAAGGATTTCTTCACATGTAAATTTATTTTAATTTGATTTTTAAGTTAATACATAAACATAAAAACATGTTTATATGGGGGGTGTTTGCTCACCAGTTTCAGTCTTCAGGGATGACTAATTTTGACCAAGAATAGTTCAGAGTAAAAATATATAAAATGAAGTTTCTGATTTTAAATAGAAGCTAGCAAAAACACCGAGAAACAAAGCAAATTAATATTACAGCTGTTAGAACTGTAAATGGCATAGAGTGGCTGTTAGATAAATAATGCTGCTAATTCTTCACTAAGTGTTAGATACTGTAAATCATTAAGATACTTTTTCTCTAATAGAAGACATTTCAGCTGGCTGATGATTTTTCTGTAGAACTAAAATAATTCCCTGTAATAGAAAAATTGCAAAAAAGACTTAATTTTCCAACTACAGAGTTTTATGTAATAATTTATCTGGAAAAACATTAACTTTTTTAACCTTCTTATAATGTTCTCCAGAATTCTTACACTATGGCTTCATTTATAAGTCACCTCTTTGCCTGTAATTATTTCTAAGAACTCTTAGTAAAGTATTTACTCAATGCTAATTTGTAAAGTAGACTATTTAGAGAATATGCTGATATATTGACTGAAGAAAGTGTGAGCTAAAAAACAATAGAGAATCAAGGCACCTAAATTTCAGAGCTCATCTGGTTTTAAACCATGTTTCTTCTATTATTAAACCTAAGCAAATTTAATTTCTAGATTACCTTAGTAATGAATTGTTAAACCACAACAAAATCTTGTATGGACATTGTGATTCAATATATATCTAGGTCATATCAATATGAATTAGTTTAATTCTAGTTTAAACCAATATTGTAAATCTTTCCTAAATATCCACAGGGCTTTAGAGGTTTTTAACAACATTACTTTAAAATGTCTTCTTGTCAAACCTACATGACTTTCAAATGCAAGTAATGATGCTTGAAACTCAGAGTAACCCTCTCACGATGTTTCGGAGCTGTGAGATGAAATCAAATCATATACAAGATTTCAGCCACGGGCAATCAAAAAACAAGGGAGAAATAATTGAGGCTGTAACAACATCAGCTGTGATATCAGTGTCTGCTGTCTTCCCAAAAGAGTGCTGTAAGGAAGCCTGTGCAAGGAGAGAATCATCCCTAGTTCTCATAGCACTCAAGTACCAGAATCCGTCTTCTTCCTTCCTTGACAGGAGGGGGAAAAGCATTCAAAAGCACAGAAAAAGCTAAGTTAACACACTCCCTCAGGTACTGGAAAGCTGTAAAAAGCTTTTAGCTGTTCAGAAACACCACCAAGAAATCCATATGGGTCCATTTCAGAAGGGGCAGAGAGCAGATCAAACAGATCACATATGCAGTAGTGATACACCGGTTCAAGAAAGAGTGATACACTATGTCTAAGATGTTTTCAGGCACATTATATTCTACTGAAGTGTCAAGAATAAACATTAGCAGTTGGGCAGATGGAACTCATGCTGAGAGAGTAATGCAATGTCCAGTACAGTTAAACCACAAAGAATAGCAGCTACCAAACTGCAGTATGATATTTACCTCTGCCCAGAGCTCAGTGGGAAATCCAGAAGCAACTTCTGCCACTGTGATCAGGCACTATTTAGTGCTCTTATTCTGTAGCTTTGCTCATAGAGCACTGCAGGATCCTTAATGGACCCTTAATCAGCTGATAGCCAGATTTTCCAGTGCAGAGAAGGGTCGAGAAACACTGCAGCATCTCACCCCCACATACACACCCCACACCACCCCAGCTCTTCAAGCATCCTGGTTTGCCTTATGTCAGGGATCTTTGCTTAAAGCTTTTTTTGCATCTCACCCACTTATGATCAGCTGAGTGGCACATACAGGACCAGATTTAGATTAGTGAATCTGGCCCCTAATTTCTAAATGATGTAATCTGATTTGTCTTTCTGTAGCCCCATTGATATGATGTAAACTAATAGAAAACTTTTGCCTTTGCTACTCTATAGTTTCAGGATTCTGCATAAAGAAGTAATTCTTTCAAAAATCAGCTCCTTTTAATAACTCTGGGCACACTTCTTTGAAAAAATGTCTTTGTACTATTGTTTCTGATGAGACAGCTCTAAATTTAAGTCATCATACCTTTACACTTAACATTTGTCATACAATAGCTCATCCACTGATTAGAGAGAGATAATATCCACAGCTCCTAGTAGTGAGTTCCAATGCAGAAGTTTACAAAGGTAAATAGAGGTTAATTACCTGAAAATTAGTTGAATAATCCCAGTGTAATGAAAACTAATGAAAAAGGCTCAATAAAATCATGTTAAAAAATAGTCTTTTAATGTTGAGTCATATACTGAACTAACCAAAAAGAAATTTTTTTTCTTTCAGAATTTCACATGAACCTTCAAAAAAGAACATGCTTATTATCAAATCTTAATAGCTCCTATTGTTCTCTTTCTTAGACTATCTTCAATGCATCTCAGAACATACTGGGCACAGTTCTTCAATAAAAGTGCCACCATAGCTCATAATGTGTTTACAACTAAATAGTAGTTTCTAGAGTAACATAGTGTTAATATCAAAGCACATATAAATAGTATGGGTTCCTTTCAACAAATTAAAATTAAACTTTATTTTAAATAGGATATGGAAGTTTTTAGTTTCTACACTGAGTAAAATAGTGATATGTTTTAGTTTTTATCAATTTTTTTTCCTACTTTGATAACAATATTTTTATCCCAAGCAGATAAAATCAATAAGGCATGTCCCCTGAGTGTACTGGAACTGTTCTTTTTCCATTTTAGGATTTAGCTGAGTAAGAAACTGTTCTGAGGCATTTTCATCCAATAGCATTATATCTCTTTGAAAAAACACACTTGAGGACTGACTAAAACATTCTTTGCCTTGGCTACATCCTGTTAGAATTGCAAGATATGATTCCCCACCCAGATGGACTTCTTTTAATTATTAAATGGAGACCTTACATTAAAGAGCCTTCCTTTAAATAGACTACTCAGGCTTTTATCTAAATCCTTTGCATGAGAATTTAGAGAAATGATTTTACAAAACTTATCCAAGCAGTGTTTGAAATGATGGAAACTGTTGCACAGTTGGCATATGAAGACCACTAACAAAGTACCTACACAGAATGTGAAAAGTTTGGTTTCTCTTTTTGTGAATACATGCACATAGAAAATGATGGTATAAAGTCAAGGAGAATGGTGTTTTAAAGGAAAGGAGATTTTAAATCAATTGATTTGCTCGGGATATTTTCCTGTGTTTATAAGAGGCTGAAAAGTACCATTTAGAACATGATAAGACTCTATTTCGTTTGGTTTGGTTTCTCCAATGAGATTTTATGAGTATTTTCACAAACTTCATTAGGAATTTTTTCCTATATTCTGTATTTTAAATACTCTACTCAAGCTCCATAATTATCCAGAAAATCATGTACAATTGATTGGATTTTAGCCTTAACATACAAAAGATTGGGTTTAAGGTGTCTCAGTTATTGTCCTTTCTGAGGCCATAACATCAGTCAGCTGTAATTCACACTCTCGTAGCTGCATTCTAACTCTAATTGGGTTCTATTCAAAACCAAGCAAATATCTCAACTTGCTTAACCTAAACAAGGGCTGCAGATAACTTAAACTAATCTTTTAGATTTTCCTCTAGAATATATCAAGAGCAAACCTTCCATCAAAAACAGTACAAACCCTCTTTAGGAAATCAATACATTTTAGCTGAGACTTTTTAAAAATCACTACAACAGATCACAGTGTAATCAGCAACTTTAATTATTTGTTGCCTGTACTAACGTATGCATTTGAAAAATGCAAATACAGGTCAGTAGGTCAGTATAGTTAAGTTATGTTGGAGTCATAAAATCTTGCAAAAATCTTTGCCTATATACTCTTTTCTTGAGTATTTGGATGTGTGAATTAACAGAGTTATGATTATTTGGCTGATTTGTTGTTGAACGAGCAGAAAGGAAAAGCCAAGCCAAGAATACATACTGTCTTTCCAAAACTGCTGTTAAACAGCTTATCAAATATTTTGAGTGGGATTACTGCTTGTATAGTTAACACTAAACTTTTTTAATGAGGAAACATTTGCAATACCATAAAGCAATTTGGACTTTTTTCTTGTTACAATAATTGCAAAAGAACTGGGATAAAAAAATTATTTAATGGATTTCTTCTCTTCTCTACACCTCCTGGAACATAACCATCTGCCTCCATCCTCACCTCCCTCCTGAAAAAGCTACTGGCTGCAATACATGGTCACCTGTTAGCACTTTTTATGCAATAAAAATTGAGTGAAAAGATACAAAGATTCATAGTTAAGCCTTTATGCCTAACCAGAAATGGAAATATTGTACTTAAAAGTGTCTTTGTCTGAAAACCTCAAAAAAAACCCAAAAAACAAAAAACAAAAACACCTTTCCTCAGTATCTACTGAAAATGCATACAGATTTTGAGTTATTGTTCTCATTGCTCTACATTATGACTCCAGATCACTAATGAAAGTAGCTAAGACAGCCTGGAAAGCATATTCCCAAACAGGATCTGTGATCAATAAGTTCTTGGCGAGGAATCTGAAGAGCAGCGAGAAGAAAAGTGGTAGGACAAAAGTGTGTCAACAGAGGAAAATTTCTTTCTACTGTTATACAACAAAGGTAAAACAAAAGTGATCATTGAATACAGTAACAGAATTTACCACCTGAAGTGACAAAGTTTAGCAATAATTTTCAAGTGTAACAGTCTCTAAGACTCTGTGCCTACTATTAAAATGCTGATGATGGGAAGCATAGTAGTGGTGGCTGTGTTTTTGTGTGACACTCTTCCCGTCCAGTCTGAGTATGAATATACTTTTGCATTTACCACATTTAATTATTGCTTATAAAGAAATTAATAGAAGTACAGACTTACCTTAGTATACCTGAACACTTTTCTGTTTTTCTTTCTAATCCTCTCATCTTCAGTGTTAAATAGCCTTAAAACAGTAAGTGTATACTTCAGACATCAAAATTCATCTCCAACTTCTCATCAAATTAAAATTGCACACCATTTTGCAATCCATCAGTCTTTTGATTGACACAGATTGTTAGCTTTCACACAGTAAGACCTGAACACAAGCCAAATGCATATCATACATTTACTAACTTGGCAGGAACAGGGTTGCACAGGCCAGTTTTGGGAGCTGATAATCCAGCCCTGGCCCTCGGTGCCTAAATTTCCTTTTAACATCTGCTATTCAGCAATAAGCGCACTGGACTGTGAAAAACAGGTTCATACTGTATGAATGTTCTTAAATCCTCTGTTTGGGAATTTGCATGTGGTGCATAGCTAAGTCCATGGCTGAAGCTGGCTGGAATCAGTTTCATCCGTTGAAGCAGATGAGTTGAAAAACATACTCAATGATGTCAGCTGCTCCTTTTATACAGGTATGCAGATTACTTGGATTTCAACAGTCTTTTAGAATAGCTCTGGCAAAATTCCTCCCCCCCCTCCTTTTTTTAAATATATCTTTTGATTTACAAAGAGAATACACAGAAGTTCTCATCTTTCTCAAAGCTGAAAAAAATAGTGTCACACATTAAAATGGTATGCAGCCCTGAAGAGATCATCCTATTTCCTTGAGCCAGTGAATCCAATCTAAATTTGTATTTTGTATAAACTGTGCCAAATACCCCAGTCTGAACTTGAGTTTGATCACAAAGTTTTCAGCAGCTTTAACAAATATCTTGATTGTGTTGTATCTATTAATTTGAAGCATGAAGAGTATGCAAAACCAATATATATTTGTCTCCTAATGATACAAATTGACAAGGTAGATATCCTCATAGCAGATAAGTTCTATAATTTATATCATTAGTAACTTAGAAATTCGTGTAAGCATTTTCAGGCTTGACTTGCAGAGTTGACGTTACAGAAATATTCTCCCTTTATTATTTACACAATAGACCTGCACATCTTCCCCTTCACACGATGAACTGCCATCTCTTGGTAACAAGCACAACAAACTAGCTAAAATTGCTGGCATCTTCAGGTTGGTTGGGGTTATGCAGTTATGTAAAAACTGAAGGACATGATATATTTGTTTTAGTTTTGTTTTCAGTATCCACCAACATGACTGAAATTAAATCCTGTTGTAATTTTTAAAAGCCAAATGTCTTTAAGCCATGAGTGTAATTTCTTCTTCCTTCAAACCTCCAGGTGTTTGCTGCCTAGGCTTAAGTCTAGATTTTGGTGACCTCAGGTCAGACAGCTGTGCAGAAAGAGCTGTGCAAAATGAGCCATGAGAAGTGGGGTCTGCCCTGCCCTGCTTTGTGGTTCTTGTCCCTTGTCCTGGCCAAGCTGTGCCACAGCAGTGCTGGCACCTCTCTGCTACCGACCTGTGTGGTACTCTCAGCTCCTGCTCACACCAGTCCTGCTCTGCTCACCATGAGCAGGGGAGGGGACTGTGGGGACAGAGTTTGGCAGTCATGTCTCCATCCTTGCCTGCTTCACTGTCATCCTCAGCTGTTGGCTGACCTTGATCTCTGGAGCAGTCTGCCCTTGAAGCAGCTTGGTGGAATTCTGAATTCTGCTGTGTCCAATTCACAAGGAGGATTGAGTCTTACCTTGATTGCATCTTTGAGGAATCATCTTCCAAATCTGTGTGGTTTGTTCTTATTAGCCTAAGCAAATACTATGGAAAGGTTAGCTTAGGACAGATAAAAATTCATGAGAACATTAATGAATTTCTGTGCTCTCTCTGGTTCTCTTCCAGGGAGGTACATACTTATCCCTTTCCAAAGAAGGTCACTAGTATAAGAAACCCAAATTGCTGTCAGCTGTCCTTTCTTATTACCTCTTCAGTAGTCGGTGTACCACAAAATGTTATCCAGTTTGTGTAAAAGGAAAAAGGTCTTGGCACATATTGAAATATTACAAATACCCCTCAGTGCATCTCTCAAATGGGCAGCATCAGCAGCACAGTTATCCTGCAGCCTAACATCTACAAAACATCTCCTATGACTTTGTTGGACCAAACAGATGATGGCTATGTGGAAGTTTCAGCCTGAGAACCTTGGGAAAGCCACACACATGTAGAAGTTCTGTCACATAAACTGTCCAGTTGTCCAGTGTGGACAACCTTGACTGCATAAGGCTCTGACTCAGAGCAGGGAAGTCTAATTTAGATGTACTTTATGATCACCATACTCATTGCTCTGCATTCCTTGATATTAACTTATAGAACACAGCCTGCAGTCTAATTCTTGTAAAAGATCCCTGAGCAGAGGGGTTTGGAAGCTCTGTTTTCTTGAAATATAGTTTCACCACTGCAGACTGTACTGTTGAATTATGCAAAAGAAATGCCAAAAAGAGACAATATAATGTAGAATGAGGCTAGAATGCCAAAGGAATATAACTTCCTTGAAAAGCAGTGTCACATATAATACCATAAGCCATTTTTCAGTAGACAATTGAAAGAAAAAAATAAAAAAGGAAAAAGCCCTGAAATAAAAGAAGCCAATTATATATTTCTACTGAAAAGCAACATATGATCCAGAAGATGGCTACATTTCTATTTATTAGAAGACATCTCCAAGTTTTAGTTTAATTTTTCTTTAATGAAACCTTAAACTCTGACAAATGGTGAAGCTGAACATTTCTGTGAAATAGTTTGTCTTCAGAAAGCAACATGAGGGAAAAAGATAGTTTATGATATGCAAAGAACAAAAAGATATGATAAAACTCTCACTTTTATTACAGCTGCTATACTGGTAAGTAACTTATTGTAGACAGGAAAATGACAGTCTCCCACAGAAGTAGAATAAACATTAAATTGGTGGCACTGAACGATTCATTACCTCATTTTACATGATGTAGAAATCTGGATGTAAAGTCAAAATATAGAATACCTCCCTTGGAGAAGCAACAGAGAAAAACCATTATGAGGAAATCCTTCCTAAAGGAGAAAAACACAGGTTTGATAATGTGGGAATTCACAATATTCTATAAGAAGTGAGATATATTTTTTTTCTGGACATTTCAGAACCCTTTAAATGTATAACACTGACATTTCGCTCTCCACTGATCTTTCCAGGCTCCTTTTTTATTACCCCACAGGGGTAGTTTTCACAGAGTATGCACATAATTCCTATAAACTTTACAGGATTTATGCTCATGCATCAAAGATAGAATAGATATCCTTGGTCTTATGTCTACATATACTTAGCAGAGAGACTTTAAAAACAGGTAGAGTATAAAATTTTCTAGCTCTGTAGTTTATTCTCTGAATTCTAAGTGCAAAGACATTTGCAGAGGGAAAGATGGAACCACAGAAAAGGGAAAGCAAGACAGCTTAATATCTTAAAAGTAAGAATGAGATATTAACAGATATCAATTGTTAACAGAATAAAAGCCAGTTCCAAAACATTGTTTGTTTTCCTGAGAAGTAGAAACTTCCAAATATTTTTGATTTGATATTTTCAGCCACCTTTTTCATAGTGTGTTTTTCTAATGGTTTTGGTCAAACTGAATATGCATTCCTTCATCAATATCAAGTTCAAGCTAAAATTTAGCACTGTTTAATTTCTTGTGCAAAATATACACACAAAGTAACAGAAAACACAGTCTACTGAAATTCTGCTAATTTGCACTCAAGGAACTTTGGTAATTAATAACAAAAAAGAGTGTAATATATGGCAGCTCTACATGTTATAAGGTCTCAGGTATGTAACATTACTAACAAAAAATAGGGAACTTTTTTTTTATATAAATGCATCATGTGTAGAAAAAAATCATAAGAGCCTATTACTTATTACTATATTGTGGTGATAAGTACATTTTAGTTGATTCATGGCCAAAAGAATAAAGACTGAAACAAAAATCTCAAAAAGACAAATAACCGTTCATATTTCAGATATGTAGAATCTCACGCAAGGTGGTCAAGTAAGTAACAGTTACAGTAACTGCATTTATAGCACTATTAGATGATGAATGGGAATCTAAGATGACATCCAGCAATAAAGAGTTCCTGCCAAACAAGCAATTTCTAAGAAACATGCATGTCAAGGCAGTTCTTGTGAGGTTGTCTGTTGCTTTCTTTCATTATGGAGAATTTAGTCACCCCTTTTCCCCAAAAACTGAGAGAAGCAACCTGCCCTTTTTGTTCACACTTCATTTATTTCACATGTCATCAAACATTATCTGGTATCTGAGGTATTAGGCAAACAATCTAATCACTGGTGGCATGAGGAAGGACAGGGTGAATGGAATTTAATTTAAAATTATGAATGCATATGTTTCACTTTTCGAAATTGAACTCCTAGAAGTTCTACCATGTGCTGTTTTACACTGACTTTGCATTGACTTACATTATGTGCATGACAATCAGGGTTTTTTAACCTGCCATTTCTTCCTGTCACAGTCTAACAAATCTTTGTCATTGAAGGAACAGAACTTGACAAATATCATGCGCTTAATGAATAGATACAATTTGTTACTTAAGGATTTACTATTTACAGCGATTGATTAGGATAACTGTATGTTTACTTTCATGACTTTGACCTCTGTGACTTAGTAAATGCCTCTATTGGCTGCTTTGCCTCACAGTCTAAGCTTCTAGTTTGTCCTGAGTTGGGGACGATTTGCTCGAAGGCAAAAAAAAAAAAAAATTAAACTAGAATTTATTTATTTTCATGCTAGTATTGTATTTTTCTTCCTCTTTTATCTGCACTTTACTTACATCAGTGAGGAAGAGTTAATGTTTATTTCTATACATGACTGCCAGACCTTGCAATTGTGAGACGAGGCTGCAGAACAACGCAAATTAATTACTGTTAACTATCATATTTAAAACAATTTTAAAAGTCTACAAATAGAGTATCTGTTGCTCTCATCTGTTCTTGAGCAAGGTTTTACAAAAGCCACAGTTTGCTGACCCTGAAAGTTGGCATCTTCAATACTAAAAGTTATCAGTTCAATGGCTGAAGAAAGTGAGGGATGCCATTTACTGATGCTTTGCCTTTGCATGGGAATGCTAAGCTGAATGAGCTAGGAAAGCTACTCTATGGACAGTGAAACTGTGCTTGTCAAATGATTAAATGGTGATCAAGCTTTGTCAAAGAATATGAGCTCATGCCCTCTAATCAATCTCTTGCTACTTCCCATTTACCCCTATTTCTTGAGAAGAGCATTTCTGAAGCAGCAAAACTATTTTGCCTATGTGATCTCTATGGAGTCCCCAAAGTCATCTGCTAGATTTGGACTGTGACTTACAGTAAGTAGGTAAACAGCCCAGTTTAGTAAAGGGCTGAAGTATGTAACATTATTAACACAAAATTGTAAAGTTTTCTTCCATATAAATAAATTATGTGCAAAAAAAAAAACTTAAATCACAGTTTCTTTGAAAGTACACAGGTTTGGGGTTTTTTTGTTTGTTTTGTTTTTTGGGGTTTTTCGTTCTTTTGGTTTTTTTGGGTTTTTTTCTCTCTGCATAAGGAGCTTGATTACAATCAGGAAAGGCCAGACTAGAAGCTGCTAACTTGATGGCCATAATAATCCCCTTCCCTTATTCCAGCTTTTTCCTGTATGGATAGATTAGGGAGGAGAACAATTTTAGCACAGGCTTTTAAGTTCACCTATTCATTCTCATAATAACTGATCAACATGAACAACAGTAAATGAAAATCCAAGTTGAAAGGGAACCTTTGTTGAAAGTACAATTCTTAGGTTCTTTGGTCCAACACTTTTTAACACAAAAGAAAAGGAATCAGTAGGATTTCAATGGTGGATTTTGTAATAATCAAGAGGAGTATTTCTGTGCAGTATAACCATTTTAGGGAAAGACTTGCAGAACTCTATGAGTTTTAAGTAACCTCCAGGAAGGAAATCTAGCCAGCTCAGGGTGTTTAAAAGTTTACTTTAGAATTAATAGTCATTTCAAACAGATAATTTTCTGTAAAATACATTATCAATTTAAAAACACCATATATGATATTTTATCCAATAAGCAAGCATACAGATAAATGAGTTGAGGCTTTCAGCATTTCAGAGTATGTGATATGAAAATATGGAATACACAAAGAAATCAAAGTTACAAATTTTATGTGAAATTTTTCAAAAGCCTCTCCAGTTTTGAAACAATAGTTACTTTTTTGTTGAAATTAAAATAACTATTTTATTTTCTATTAATATGTAATATGCTGTAAAGGGTTCTTTTAATTGGCATGCTGCAGACTGCTGGTAGATAGGGAGTCCAAGAAATTGTAATGGAAAGGAATTGTAAATGATATATTTCTTGGGTTTTCTCACAAAAATCTTACAGATTGAAAAATGTCCTTTACCATATTTTTACTAAATAGGGAGCATTCTTCTTTCCCTAACCCTCCAGTGTCATGTGATCTATGCATCATATTTCATTTTACAACAGGGCATGATTACTGTGCCAGTGGCTTCCAAACACCTGATTATTTGCAGAATAATTTATTTTCAGGATAAAACCAAAATTGTGTTTAAACTTATGTCTGGGAGATTTATCATGCTTGGATATATAAGCAATAAAGAGAACTCTAAGGTGAGTATAATTTTGAGACTCTGAATTGTATAGCTATGATTTATAATTATCTTTTCTGTGTGTTACCCAAAGGGAGAAATTATTAGATAAAAGGGTACTGTAAAGTGGTTAATGTGGCTGGATTTTCAGTGAACTTGAGAAAAAAAATGCTTACATTTTTAGTTTTATAATAAATCAATGATGGCTAAGGGTTTGCTATTTAGTTAGCTATATCCCTTTTCAAAATTAAATCTAAATTTCACACTTTGTGGAAAAAAAGTCCTTTTGTCAAGGATGTTTCCAGGTGTCCTTGTTTCCTCCTGGAAGAAAAACTAATAGCAGAAGAACAGAAAGACTGTCAAGCTATTGTACAGCACTAGGTATGTTAAGTCACTCATTGATATCATCATCTACTTTGGCAACACTCCTTAGAGAATAGTCAAATTCTGGCAGAAATAGAAACAGAGGTAGACATAAACTAAATCATACCAAATTGTGATATTGTCATATCACAATTTTGAAAAAATTACTTAATATGTTAATAATCAGCCTTTATTAAAAAAAGCCCAAAAAAACTAAAAAGCAAACAAACAAAACACCAAAAAAAAGAAGCAGCAAAGCCCAAGGAAAAAAAATCTTTCAAGCCAACAATCACCTAATAGCATTTGATATAAATTACTTAAACATAGATCTTCCTCTGCAAGACTTGCTTGTACTGAAGATAGTGCAGCAAATGGGTGGAAAGTGGAAATTAAAATCTGATTTTCTCTAGATCTTCAAAGTTTGTTATAAGCACTACATTTCTAGTGATTTGATCCTTATCTTTGCAGTTATTTATTAAATTCCTTGCAAATAGATGTAAACTTGAGAAGCAGCAATCATGAGGGTTTTTGTTCCAGGGAAAATATTTCTGTAATTATTTAAGAGACAATATCCAGGTTTTCAGTTTAACCTTTTGGTAAACAGTAATGATTTCACTATTTTATCTAGACTCATGTTAGATTGAAAAAGTAGCAACCAGTTTTCCATGCCCAATGTCAAGGAGCACTCTCCATAAAGCACCAGAGAATGACTTTCTTCTTCCTGTGGTCACTTGCTCTCTTGGGAAGAAGTCTTCCTGTGCACAGCAAAGAAGCAGATGGAGAGAAGAAGTTCTTTGGGATGGGAGAAACTGAAATTTGTTGCAATTCAGAAGTCAATAAAACTGGGAATAAACTTGTGAGAAGAGACATTGAATGGTTGGGTTGGAGAGGACCTTAAAGACCTTCTAGTTCCATGGACAAGGACACCACTAGACCAGGTTATTCAAAGCCTCATCCAACTTGTCCTTGCACCCTGCCAGGGATGAGTCATCCACAGCTTCCCTGGGCAACTAGTTCTGGTGCCTCACCACCCTTCAAGTAGTCATACACAGAAGAGGAACATGGTTGGAAAGACTTACAAAATTTTATTCCCGTTTGGTTCACCTTGAGTTTTCATAGATAATTTAAAAGTGAGCTTCTTCAAGGTATTACTTATGCCTTTTACTGTTCTAATAAAACCTCTTTTTGCAGGTAAGAGCTCTTCTTTCTGCAATATCTACTGTTTAAAAAAAAAGGAAAATAGCAGGCTAAGCTATTTGTACATGCTTTTCCAAATGTCAAGGCCCATTTTAATAGTATCCAGAATCAGAATGTTTGTTCTGTATTTCCTTGTGTCCTTGTACATTTTTTGTTCTGTTTTTTAATTCTTTTGTAGCAAGACAAGTTTCATATTTTTCTGCCAAAGCTAATGTCCCAGTTTGAGTACTCTGACATGTATTAGTAGTCATAATCCAAAAAACCAGAAGAGAAAAAAACCAGTGTCTTTTCAACCTTATGCTGAATGTTATTTGATCAACTTTTAGACATTTACATGTGAGCAAATAAAGTTACTATTTTAAATATATTTTAATATGTTCAAGAAAATATACTGTAAAAATAAAATTCAGAATCCTCTGGCTTAAGAAGTCATGCATTTTAGTTATATAAATGTTTACTTGATTTTCTTTCTGTATCTCTCAGAGTATAGACAAGACAGCAAATTTTCTTGACTATAAGTCTATAGAGAAGAATGATGAAAGTCAAGTTAACATAAATCCTGTTCTGCTAAGTATATAATTTACTAATATGGTAAATGTTCTGGGAAGTTTGTATGGGGAAGTCAAAAAGAAAGTGGGGATTTACAATGGGGAAAGTGGGAACTGTCTGAATTGCCTCTAGAAGCAATATTAGATTTAAAGATTACTACAGCAGAACTATTTCTTCTCTGTTCCAAGCCCAGGAAAATTAAGTTTTCTTAAGGAAAGAGATGAAATTAGTCATTAAAACCCTCAATTACCAATTGCATATTAGAAGCTGAGTAAAGATAGGATCAGATGATTAATTTTAAAAAATTTTATGGAATCAATGAAAAGACTAAGGAAGTTAAAGTTTTATGAGATTAGGATTGGCTTGGCTCATTAGAGGTAGCCAATGGTATTGGCAGAACTGCTCTAAACCTGGTTACATGTACAGCGAGTTGATACAGCTGTGCCAAACAGGACAAGCTTGTTCCTTGCTGAGCTCCATTAAATCCATATGGTCATTCAGAGGGGCCTCAGCTGCAAATATATCACTGTTCATAGTCTCAATCAGTGTTAGTGATACCTTCAAGCTGTCTACTCATGGCACCAGCACTGACTGTTTTCTTAAAAGTAATATTGCCAAAAATAATGTCATATAGCCAGGAGGTTACCAAGTTGGATAAACTTAGAGTGTGATCAAAATCAGAAGAAAGGTTTCACTCTGACAGAATGGGCAGGTGGAGATTTGTTTTTACATATTTTTTTTTCTCATCTAAACAATATAATTGATTTCCTTAAAATATTGGTGGTTTTAGTATATATGCTGATAAAAATTACACTGGCCAAAAAAGTTCCCATTTTCTTAAAGCAAATGCAGGGGGAAAAAAAAATAAAACCAGAAGCCCCTCCAAGCTCTGGAAATTTTCGGATACCCCTGTAAGAAAAATTATTAGACATTTCATGGCCTCCATCCTGCTGTCACCTTCTGTACTGTCAAAGACACTTTGGATACCATGGGTGCCTGAAGAATAGGTAAACCTAGAGTCAGAGTTATGCAATTGGGAATCCATGATGGTAATAAATCACCTCTTATGTTCTTTTAGTATATTTAGTATAATTTTAATAGTTTTTATTTCTGGAACTTAAGCTCAGAATTCATGCATGAATAACAATAAACTTTGATAAGTCAACATTTACCTTTTTGATATCATAGAAGAAAATAATTTAGAATATGAAGCCCCATGAAAATGGGATTAGATGTGAGTTAGTCTAAGTCTTAGGTCTTGAGAACAGATTGAGAAAAGACTGAAATCCTTACTTGCACTCACTAAGTTTTTAAAATCCAATTAATATCCTCAAGGACTTCATTTTATAATAAATCTTGCAGAAGATACAGTTCTTTACAGTGAACTGCATTTTAAGGTAAGGTGTTTCAATTTTATAAGAGTTGTATTTTGAAGGACATTGATATGTACAAGTAAAAGTCATAGATTATTCTGCCTTTTTCAAAAGGGAGTTGAAGGTGCATTAGTACTCCATGACCTTATATGAAGTTGTGGACAGTTACTTCCTATAGTTAAATGGGGAGAAACTCATATAAATAGAATCACAGAGTCATATAATTGTTTGGATTGCAGTGACACTAAAGATCATCCATTATAACATCCCAGCCTTAGGCAAGGACATCTTTCACTAGAACAGGAAGCTCAGGACCCCATCACATCTGATTCTTGGCTATATTCATTTTTAGGGGTTTTGGCAACACATTACCAAAAATGGATCATAAAACCAAACCAAAACCATTAATATCTATAAATTTTTCTTAGTTAAGTCAGTATATATTGTGATCATGATGTCTGTTACACATATGGTTAAGAAAGTCTTACTTAAGGAATATAATTAAAAGGAGTTAGCAAGGTCCGTAATTCATTTTGGGTTAAAAGAAGATGAGTTGCAACTGAAACCAAAATGTAATTCATTTCATTGCCAAGGTTTTTCTCACTTAATACATTTTATCCACAGTTGTTTGAAAAGTAGAGCATCTTTATTAAAGAACTTTAAAAACACTCATTGTAACGTTTCCAAATGTTTGTCTCTTCTATTACTTATCAAAGAATAAATAATTCTGCGTATTCAAAAAAATATATTTTTTAAATATATAATAAATTCTAAGATTTCAAACAAAATTTAACCATTTCATTTCTCAAGAATTCAAATACAAAATTTTTGAAACTACATTTTTCAACTGTGGGTAAAGTGACCACTGTAGTAATTTTAGCTGTTTGAATAACTCTTGTTCCACGTGTAGCTATATCAAGCAAGCAGTGACAAGTATAAGTACAAAAGAAGCTCAATCCAAGTCCACATATTTATCCATATCTGTACAGTTATGATATATATATATATATTCTTCCATAAAATAGTACTTCAGAGAAACCAGTTTTTCAATTAACTACTCAGAAAGAGTACTGTCTTGATCTCATTCCTTCCTGCATAAGTAGTAGGATGCTAAGTTAATTCCACAGCCATAGCAGCCCTATACATCAAAAGGCTAGTGCTCAGTTAATAGTGACTTTACTGATTTTTCTTTTTTCAGCTTGCAAACCGTAGATCTTTTTACTCTCTACGTTGTTAAAGCAAGCTCAAAATAATAAAAAAAAGAAAACCAAACCCAAAACTTCATTCCCAACTGACTGCTTTTATGAGATGATGTAATACAATGATGGTCATTTTCTATTCGGGTCCAAAGGCAGAGAAGTTGTGTCTTTTACTAACTTCTAAAAGAAAGGAGTTTAAGTATTTTTTTATTTCAGCATTTGCTGTCAAAATATCTTTAAGGACATAGGCATAAGAGATTAGGTTAAAAGTCATGTGAAGGATCTGTATTTCGGAGGACTCTGTAAAAGGTCAAGCAATGATTTTATCTGCACAGCTGTAAGCATACAAAATTTCCAGATGCCTAACTTTGCAAACAGGCTGTGAACTGCAGAAAACAAAGGCTTTTCCCAGCTTAATTCGCAGGTGTAGAATATATTTAACACTGGTTGGAGTTTTGTAAGTTTTCTTCTCAAACTCTACTTAGTCCATACAATACGACATTTCTTTCAGACTGAGAACTCATATTTTAAACAGTAAGCCCATAAGATGAATTCTAGGTTTTGGGTTTTTTTTAAATCTTAGGCCCAAAATGTAAGGCTCTTGCAGCTTCATAGAGCCTGGAAAATGGAAATTATTTCCTTAAATTATCCAGTTTTCATAAAAATAAAAACAGAACCATTCTTGGTGAATCTTTCCCCAGGAACATTTAATGCAAGGAGCACCATCTCACATAAGATGTTTTATAAGCAACTAATGCTACAGGCCCTAAGTGATCACAATACCAGCACTGTCAGCATCAACACTACTGAAAGGGAGACTTATAGGGAGCTCTAGGTACTGACGTGGTAACTTGAAAGATTTACACAAATATTCAAAATAACATGACTCAGAATCAAGAAGTTTGGAAAATTGTTCTGAATGCAACATTCTGGAGGGATCTCAGAGAGAAATTCCATTGCTGTTATGTGGGGTAATTCCTATGACAGAGTGTGAAGGTCACTGTGACAGAAAGCTTTATAGCACAGTATTAGGCACATAATGTGTAACAATGCATACAAAATCCTGCCCTTCTTCACATTTCTGATTTAATTCTTTGGTACTAAATTTACATCTCTGATAACTACAAAAAAAACCCAAAAAAACCCCAAACAAACAAACAAAAAAACACAACCTCACCAAGTGAGATGTGTGTTCACATTGAGAGCACTTTGCACTGCATTTAGTAAAGCAAAGTTTTGCCCAGAAATTTGAGACTTGCATTGCAACAGAAACAGCAGTTACTTTGCATTTAAACGAGTTATTATTAGGTAAAGAAAGGGGAGGACATTTTCATATTGGTGTGTTATGTCAGGTATTTTAAAATTATTGCCATAAAGGGAGTCAAAAGGTTTAGACACACAGAATCTTCGGAAAACCTAAGTGCAGCAGCAGGTGAGACCCAAATTAAATCAGGTTTTAAAAATTACTGATCCTGTTGTCCAGCTGACCATTAATTTACAATTATATTTCTAAAACACTCTTGGCTCCAAACCAAATTTGTCAGTGCCAAGGCTGGCACTACTGCTCACAGGTTATTATAGTTGATGAGGCAACCTTATCTGAGGCACCCAAATTTAGGCAATATGAATGTACTCTAAAATTCATGTTTCAATCAAGATATTTATATGTGTGTGAATATTATATAGATATATGCACATTACATATTGTATACATATTACATCTTTATAGTATCCAAAGTATTCATATCAGATGCAATATATAGTGCATGAAGTTATGTCTATTTAAATATTGCATATGTAATTCCAAAGGTCATGCTGTGTGCACAAAAAATATGTTATGAACTACATATAAAAAAAATTCAAAGAAAAAATTATGCTAGATTTTTGTGGGGTAGAGTTAGCACAGACATAGATGTTATCAGGATCTAAAAATGTTGGTTTCTTTCACTGCAAAGATAATTTATTCCTTCAAGAGTTTCCTGTCAAATATTTATATGGTCATCTGTATTCATATGTGTTGCTGTTACAACTTGGCAGAACCAGAGGTCCACTCACTTGTAAGACTTTTGGTGAACAGTAGAATAAGAAAGTGAATGTCAGATAAAGACCTTTAACAGCTCTGAGTACTATCTCAAACAACAACTAGCCACACAAGAAAATGACTCTTATTTTCATTTCCAGTATAAAAGTTTATGTGCAACCAATTTTCACGTGATTTCACTTACTCCACTTGTGATGATTAATTTAACTAGGTCTTTTCTCTTTTAAATTATGTGCAACAGATATGGCCAAACAGGTTGACCCTGATAGATTAAACAAACCATAGTCACCAAATAAACTTCTTGTTTACCACAAATTTTACTTTTATTTTTCCAAAATAACCTGATCTTACTTTGCATACAAATCAAATTAATCCAGTTTAAGTTCTTAAAGTCTTCTAGTCTGAACAGACAATGCTCATGAACACCTACATCTAAGAATGTCACATCCTTGGACAAGGAGGAAGCAGTTGGCTCTGCCAAAATGCCTGGTTTTAAAGTTCCATTTTTCCTTCCCAGCTTCTTGTAATTCTTTCTTCTTTCAAAAAGGATTTATGAAAATAAAATGCACATTTATCCTGTCTTATTTGCCCTTGATTTAGTTCTTCAAGCAGAACATGTCTTGTGCTTTAATCTCTACCACTAAAGCATCTGTATAGTTCTGTGGTTTTATTCATCTTCCCAGATGGTACCATTTGTAATTCCATAGGGAATGTGGTACCATTCAGTCCCTCCACTTTTTTAAAGAGCGAGAAGACAGCACTTATACTTTTTCTAAAGTGTATAAAACCAAACCACTACTTTTTTTTGTAAATGCACTTTGAATGGAATCTATATCAAAAGATGAGCCAACAAATATAACTGTTCAGGTTTCAAAAGAGCTAAAAAGGGAATACATTCTCAGTTCTCTTCCCAGCTACATTTTATCTTATATAATTAATTCAAAATACAAGGAAACTTATAATTAAATTAGCAAACCTTTAAATTTACTTTAGCCATTTATTCATATTTCCTTGAATCACATTATTAGAAGGGCTCCAAGTTCAGTTCTCAGGCCATACCCGACTTCTCTGCATTAAAAACAAACAAAATGTTATCTTTCTTATATGCTGTATTTCAATTGTCTATAGAACCAGTCACACTGGGAACACATAATACTAGCTGTTTAAAGTAAGTTCTCAATGCTGTTATTTCCTTATAAACATTAAAAGGCAGGAATTTTAAAAGAAGGAAAACCATAACGCTTTAGAAAGTGCACTTTTATAAAATTGCAGCAGCAGCACGTGGATTGTCTGTGTGCTATACATAAATTATTAAAGCTTAAAATGGCCTTTATAGCTAAATTCCTGATGCAGAAAATGCCACTAGATGAAATTGTTCCCACTTTATGTTAATGAGAATCACCTGTTAAGCAAATCTAACTGATTAATACCTGCTGGTTTTGAATAAAACACAGCTCTGATGATTAGCACAGCTCCTTTTTGTTCCTTGAAATTACCTTAAGGTACTGATATTGTAAGTCTGGAGGAGAGCTAGGAGCTTCCAAAATGTGGTGCATGCAGTCTTTTGAATAAATTTTTAATCAAAAGATGAAGGGGAGAAAGTCCTTCATATTTTTACCTTCTTCGGTAGAATCCTTACAGCATTTCATCACTATGAAGAGTTTGAAGATATGCTGCTTAATGCATTTATAATGCTGCCAGAATCATCTAGTTCACATTTCCTCCCCAGCATCCAGCCATACACTGGGCATTATAGACTTTTTCCTTAGTTTCTAAGCCAGATATTTTCCAGCTAGATGCAAGTGTCTGAGGGAAATCTCAGGGTGAGTTTCAACAGAAGGGATGGTTGATCAGTGAGATGTGTGGAAATACTGCATCCTGAAGAGCATACTTTTGCTTCTTGGCCAGTTCATGGTCCCATGAGGCTCAGGTGAAAGTACTTTATAGTAACAAGTGAGTGGATAGGGAAGTAGGGTAGGGACAGGAGGATTAGGGGCAAATCCTCTTATCTGCTCAGCAGAGCAGAGCAACGATGCTACTTCCACCAACAGGAAACATTCTAATTGCAAACACACGCTATTTTATAATGCTGATGTTCCTGTGCACACATGCATACAGTTTGGGTATCCAATTGTGCCTCATTTTTATAGCACTCTATAATCATCTCAATATGATTTGAGTTGAGCCATGAACAGTGGGATATTTATTTTGGCCTGTGGAAAAAGGTTCTATTTTTTGTGGATAGACATGGACAATCATGTGAAAAATACAGAAAATTCCTTTGTTTGGGAGGCAGTCCAAATTTACAAAATTAAAAATTCTGAGCCACTGCAAACATTTGCTTAGAGGATTCCTAGAGGGATTCAATTTATTTACCTTATAGTTGTAGCTCTCTTACACCATTAAATTTAATGAAAATTTAATTTAACTGATTCTTATATAGTGATGCATTCATTATGCGGTACCTGGCTTTCTATTTTTTAAATTTTCTCATCCTGGCAATTGGTCAGAGAACTCTGTGTGGATAAACTACCACATTCGGACCTCTGTTTTTTTTTTGTCTATACTCAGAATCTTTATTGACATAGTTTTTAAGTTCCTGCTGTTAAAAAGAATTTAAAAAGAATAAAAATTACAAAAGTAGCTCCTGTATATTCATTGAACTTCCCAAAATTTTCATCTACCTTGCACTTTGGGTTCTAAAGAGTCTATTAAACCATGGCAACTAGAATCAACAGGTAGTGAAGGAAAAGTAGAAGCTTCTGTGTGCTTCACATGCAGTTTCCCTTTCTTGTTGTGTTTATACAACAACAAAGTCAACTATATTTTGTTAGTCATCTCTAAAAGATTAATTATTAGGTAGCAATGTCCCCCTTTCCTTCCTTAAGCAGGTGGTCTGTTTTTTACTTTGTATTCATTATTCTTGATCACTAGAGCACTTTCACTGAAGAGGTTATGATCCTCATACAGGTAAAGAAAAATTTAGGTTTGCATGAAAGCATGGTAATCTCCAATATTCACTACTGCTCAGGACTTGAATGCAGGCAAAGCATGTTTTCTATTTGTTCCAGGGTAACTTCTATGTTTTATTGTTAAATTTCCTCCCTAGAAACATAACATTCCAAATCAGCCATAGTAGCTTCCCAGTAACATTCTGAGACCAAATACACTCACAGATCTTTATATGAAAACAAGATTGCACAAGCAATTTTATGGCAATATAAATATAATACACACTGCACTCCATTTGCCTGATGTACTTTCACATCTGTTTTTAGTTGTAGGGTATATGGAGAATTACAGCATAATTAGTCTGGCTTCTATGAAATAGACAGAAATGCAGTGTTGAAGAGCTTGCCTACATATATTCAATCCTTGATGAAAACCAAGGGACTGGAAGATCTGTTCCGTGCACATTTCCTGCACAAAGGGACTTGTCCATATGATTGGTCCTGCTCGTTCTGATTTTCATAGCATGTTAGTTTTGTGATTATTTCATTAAGAAGTTATGACTTCAAGAGCTAGATTATTATTTGCATGAACCGTGCCAAGAAAAGAAATAAAGAGGTTGGACATGAGTAGAGGTTAAACTCTAAAGGTTTGGCTGGTCAATTGGCTGAAAGTGTGTCACAGGATTTAAGAATCCACGCACCCTGTCTGGAAACATCTGAGGAGAAGGGGGAAAGCACAAGTCACTTTTTTTCAGTCTAAACTTGCTGAGAGCCCAGCTCAGTTCCCTGATGCTGCACAGATGTTGTAAGAAGATGACTAGAGAGCCACACAGCTCTACAGTATTTTTTTCTCTGGTCAAGAAATGATGAGGAAGGACTGGGAGTGGGATTCTGGTTTCAGATTTCTGTCTTACCTAACATGTCAACGTAGAGTTGCAATATCTGGAAGATGTACACCCCAAGTCCTCCTATCTCCCTGTCAAAAGCAATTAAGCACTGTAAAAGTGATCAGTTTCCAATTGAGAGCCTTTCCCCTTGAAGCAATGCAGCCATTGTGCTTGTCTATGAAACACAGAATCTGCATTTGAGGTTTTTGGGGAAATTGAATTTGGCTTTTTTTTTCAGCTTAACAAAATGGATGTCTGTGTATTGAGAACAGTTTATATTTTCATCAATAAGAAACTGCAGCTGTGAAACAGAAGCTGTCACAAGGCACTGACCTGCTGCAGCAGCACTACAAGTAAAGTTTGCATGAAACTGTAATGAACACAGATCAAGATAATGAGAATATGAATGCAGACAGAATGACTGTTCAGGAAAATTTCTTTTAAATTTACAGTCTGATGTGTGTCATTATTCAGCATTCTAAGAAAAGGAACCTAATCAAAAAAAAAAAGAACAATTCATTTGAACTATTTTTTTTTGTTGTCAGAAACCATTATCTTATTTGTCTTCAGAATAATTTCAATAATTTTAAAACTAATTTCTGTATATCAAGTCACTGTTTATCCATGCCACTTAGCAGACTGTAGTATTCTCATGAGGCTTTGGCTATAAACTTAATGTATAGAACCACCTCTGAGCTGGCTATGGGACCTGAGGGATCCTATCCAGCTCATGCATGGATGGACAAGTACAGACCTCTACATATATATACAATATATGTGTAAATACATATTGTATGTATACACATTAATATTCTCACTAGTGGAGTTCCACCCTGCTCAGCCAAACTGGGGAGGAGGATGAATAAATTGGTGCTTTCTGGGTTTGCATGAGTGTCTTGTGCATCTTCCTGAAATCTCGCTGGCCAGTTAAGTCGATGGGTGTACATGTTTATTTATGCATGCTGTATCTGTGTGTATGTGTCTGCCAGGAATACATCTTCAGCTTTGCTGCTGGTGAACCTGGGCACATGGAACTGTGGCAGACTCACCTCTCTCATTTTGTCAGATCTGGTATGATATATTTTCCACTAACTGTTGGTTATATATAAATATGATTAATCTTTTATCAACACGCACTGGCACCTATTTTATCAGAGAGAGTCTGAGCTGTATAGCAAGTATCTGTTGGCTATATCAGTAGCTTTTCAGTCCCATTATCCCTGCTATTAGAGAGAACCATTATTTTCAATGTGGAAAGCCTGCCTTTTTTTTGCTTCCAAATAATATCTGTATGATAATGAAATTCATCAGTTCTTTGTAATTTTGCTCGCTCTGGTGATTTTAATATGCTATTGTGACAATTTTAGGTAGTTTGAATAAACAAATATTTGTACAGAACACATAGTCAGAACAATTTTGGTTTCGTGGTTGCAAGGTAGATTATGAATGTACTAAATTCCAACACACCCCTCTCTCCTGTGTTTTGTTCTTCCTGGCTGAATTTTTACAACTGCAATATTTTTGTTTTGATTATTTTTTTTCCTCACAGACACACTGAATTCTCTTCAGCTTAGCTGGACTCAAGTTGACTTTTTATTTTGCATATCAAATTCATTATTACAATTCTGTTGAAACTTTTTCAATTATACTGCCTGCGATTTTGCTGTAAAGTTCAGTCTGATCCACCAAAATCAAGTTAACATTTTTCACCATCTGATAATGATGTGTGTTTTACAGATTTTCTATGTATTAGGTAACTTGAGGATGTCAAAGAAGCTTTAGATTTCTAAATAGATGAGTCTTCATTACTGGCCACACAAAGGATAATATCCTGACTTTAATTCATTATGTCAGTACTGCTCTTAGTCCCTGAAATATCTCTGCTGTAGAGTTTAGACAAAGGCAACACAAGTATTTTAAAGATTTTCTATTTTCTACTTCACAACTTTGAACAGATTGAAAAAAGAAGATATTCTAAGTCTTTTAGCAGAAGGGTATACTGTTGTTTTGGCTGAACACTGTAACACTTCAAAGCTTCTCTAACACTTCAAAGTTTCTGCACAACCACTTTGCAAAATGGTTCAGGACACCTGCTTTTACAGACTTTTTAACTCAGGAGCAGTGAGCCTGTGTTATAGACAACTTCCCATTTTATTTTAAAAAATCACATTAAAAGAAATTACCAGGAGCCCTTCTGCTCTTTAGAAGACACTGACTCACTGTTAAAGTGCCTAGAACAACTCAGCAAGCAAACAATGGAGTGAACAAATGGAGGGAAAAAGTAGCCTGTTACTCTATAAACATCTCTCACAATACACAGCCATTCAGTGTTGACAGCTAAAGGACACAGCCTTGAATAGGTAGACTTAAGTATTCAAGGCTGAGGAGAAAGCTGATGATTCTTGCTATAGTTCTCTCATATGAAGCAAAAATCAGATATTCATTAAGTTTTGTTTCAAAAGTTTCAAAAAGACAAGAAAAAATGGAGTCAGTTAAGCAATAGGAATGTATCTGTAGTGTCCTCATTTCCCGAGAGAACATGGAAGCAAGACCATTAACGGAAACACAAGAAGTGTAGGGATGACACAATTTCCAATGCTCAGTTGGCTCCATGTGGAAATGGGGATATATCCAAAAAGAGGATATATTTTTTACATACTGTTAGATGATGAGACATACTTATTAAATCATCCTTTATTTTATGTATACATTGTTAATGTCCAGTTTCAAGGAGAAGAGTACACTTTTTAAAATGGTGATGGGTAAACTTTCACCATATGAGGTGACTGATAAATAGTCATAAATATGTATACCAGAAAGAATCTGTAAATTACTGTAATTTTTCATGTCCATGAATGCTTACATCTACCTAAAAAATTCTGGAGGTTTTTGATCTTCATAATTTCTTAGTTTCTCTATCTTTGGTATTTTAATAACATCCATTTGAATAAATTATCCTTCTTCCCCCAAATCATAAAAAAACAGATTGCAAAATAATACAAATTGACCTTAATTTTATAAATGTATATAGAAGAAAAAAAAATAGCAGGAAGAAAGCCCAACCACCAGGAAAATGCCACCTGGAAGTGGGCCTAGCCCTCAATGTGCTGTCTTTTAAGGCAAGATTGGTTTACCTTATCTCATTACCTAATTAGAAACTCAGTGATGCTGAACCACAAAAGTCCAGCTGAGAAAAGTATTTTTCATTGCAATGGAAATGCTAGACTTAGTTTGTGAATGCAAATCCTTTGAAGCTTTGAGTAATGCCTTTTTAGTAGTCCTGGCAGGAGAGGGGGAAAAAGTATGAGTAAATTAAACAGATGGACCAGAAAGGAAGAAAAAAAAAAAAAAAACAAACCCCAAAAACAGAAGGCAAAGAAATTGTGAGGAAAGCAGAGTACTGACACCAGTTTGGATACCATCTTTAAAGCCACAATATATTTTACCTGAAATATTTACAGTTGTCCTCATTTGCAGTCATATTTGCATACACAATTGCAGAGTTTAGTCACTGTCCTCTTGACTCTGCAACTGACAATCTCAACCATAAATCAAATAGATCCAATCTTGCCATGACAACTCTATCAAGTAGAACAGCAAAAAGTTCTGTGTTTTTTCTCATTGATTTATGCCAATATAATATTATGTCCATAAAGCTTTTCTGTTTCTGTTAGAAAATACTGTACACATACTCCCAAATTAAAAAAGGGAACAGAAGTTGGAAGCTCTCATTCAGCAAGAAGCCAAGGAAACACCCTGATTTTTTTAGCCTATTTTCCCCACCTGAACAGATGGTTTGGCTATTGATGCCAAGTAGGACTGTGTTGCTTAAGAGCAAATTGAATACATCTCCATGCTTGAAATGCTACAAACATATATCTGGGGGTGGGGGCAGAATTGTCAACAACCTTCCAGTACTCTTATGGGCTTCAAGGAGGGAATGTCTTTTACAGACTTTAATGGAAACTAAAACAGGGTTTCAGAAAGAATACTCTTCTATTTAATATAAGTTTTCCTTTAGCAGCCCTTGGAAAACTGGCATGAAATATTAATGTACATTTTGAACAATTAAAATAATATAAACCCACAGCTTTTCTCCGAGCACCAACAATTCTCAACCTATGAATTATAAAACACACATTTGAATCTCTAAATGACATATCTCATAGTGGAAAGTGGGTATTACCAGGTTTAATTGATTGATCTACATGAAAATATATACAAATGTCAAACTTCACTTTTGGGAAGGATCACAGATACAAATTGTGTTACTTACTCTGTTCACTTATGGTTATTTGAGTGAGTAGAGATGTTTTCAGTAAGTCTTACTGAGGCTTTTAGGACTATTCTAAATCTATCAATTGATGCTTCAAGATGGGATATAAGGGTTTATCTGACAGCCTCTGCTGTGAAAGCATCATCTCTGCCACTAAATATTTCACACTTCCACTGGAGGTTCAGAGAGATGTGTTTATAGCTTTTATCAGGGTAGTTTGTTCACTGATGTTTCTTTCCTTTACAGTACTGTCAAATGCTGTTCAGTCAAGATTTGACCTTTCTCAGTTTCATGCATCAGTAATACAAATGTGTGTGGTTTGGGTCTTTTACCATCTACTTTAAGTTGCTAGGTATAATAAAATTTTCATTCAGCTGTTAAGTGATGGTGCACATCCATACCAGACCAATTTTTTCTAATGCACACAGGTATTGTAAATAATTTCTCCTATGGTACAGGCCTGCTCATCAGTCACAGCGCTGCTGTTCCAAAAAAATGCAGAAGTATTTAATAAGTTTTAAAAAGTTGCATTTTTATTCTGGTACTACATGTTTAAATCTGAAGTGCTTAATTAGGTACAGATTTCTCCTAAAACCACACACACACACACACACACACACACACACACACACAAAGATATATACAGCAATTACTTAAAGGGTCTTCCTCACTTACACAGATGAAATTTATACCCTCGTGGAATACATGACAGTGATTAAAGATCTAAGTTAAGAGTTTTATACTGCTGAGTTTTCTATTAAGTACAGTTGTATATAGTGATTTACATAGAACTGGAACACCTATATCTTCTCTTTTGTGAACTTTTGGACTGCTGCCCTTGTATTCATACCTTTTGCCTGAATCATTTTATTTCAGAATGCTGATTAAAAAATCAATTTTCCAGTCCACAACATTGCTGACTACATCAGTTCTTTTGCCTTACCCCACTGATTCTTCTTTACCTGCTACATTACTCTTGGTCACTTGCTGTCCTCCCTGATATGCTCCATTTTATCCCATCTCTCTTGCTCATAGCCACACTGCTAACTCTTGCCTTGCTTATTGCATTTCCCAAATTTAATTGTCCAGCTCATAAGCTTCAAAGAAGAATTCTCCTGCTTTCTCCCTGACTGCCCTTTGCTTGGGAAGATTTCTCTGAAAACCTGAACTGAACTAGAATGTTGTTATGTTTCCAAAAGAGCTTAAAACTTTTCTCTTTCTATGATGCCTTTGAGAAGCATTAGCTAACATAAATCATCACACTACATTTCACCTCTTAGCCATTTCAAGGAATTTATTTAAAGTACTTTTACTGGACTTAAATATTTTTAATCAATATTTAATCTTAAGTTGTTAAACAACAGGTAAGATGACAGTTCACAAAATAAATGTCAATAACATTAAAGTTTTTCAACACCAAGAGTGACATGAATAAGGAACAAGTCCTTTTGCATGCCTGCTCTTTTTTATTGCTCCCTCTTCATAATAGTGGAAAATACTAAATCAAGAATTTGAGCAGATTTTAAGAAATTAAGTGTTATTGGTAAAGATGTATTAATATTTGTGAAACTGTTGCTTGTATCCTCAGCTCAAAAAGTAAAAGAGAAAAGTATATAATCTTTGGTTTATAATTATCCTTCCATCCTGGAAGCCTAAATTGTTGAACAAATAGATCTAAAAACATGATTGATTTGCACAGAATCTGAGTAGCCATAAGAACTCAAAAGCAATCACAAAGATAAAAAAACCTTGTAAAACTTTATTTAGAACAAGACTAACTCTCACTAAACAGTAGAGCACATTTTAAAAAACAGAGATCAGTCTCTCTGCTCACAAACCAAAAGATTTTTTCTGTGTAGTCACAGTTTCTCCCAAGATTGGAGGAAAGGCAGTATAAAGGCTTTATAGTTTTCTTTGAAGTCAGTACAGAGTAAGAAAACAACAGGTCACATTTACTTCAAGTGTCAAAGAAACACTTCACATTTCTGGTTTTTAGGAGAAAATGTTCCCAATGACATTTTGCCAAAGGTATAATGATTAACACATTATGTAAAAAATCTTTTCATAGCTATCATAAAAATTAATTAAGCATGCAATTTTTAACTTGCAAAACGAAAATAACATGTCAACAGGAGTCAGAGACATTATCATGACAAAGACAAGCCCTTATTAATAAATCTAATAAGCAATGCACAAAAATTTCATTAAGTAATAGAGAAGTTACAAAGCTACTTTACAGTTGCTTTTTATGACCTTTTTTCATAAAGATGGAAATCACCCAGCCCAGAGGAAAATAGAGCTTGGCAATTGGTAAGAGAGTACCCTTTGTGTTCCCTCCCACCAGAGCATGTGTAATACTCTTTTTACAACCCCACAATGATTATGAGGGAGCTAAAGAGAGACTCAATCTTTTTGACAAGAAATGTTTAGGAAGCATGAAGATTAAGAAATGCTGTCAGGAATAGAACATCAGAGAATTCAGACTAGGGTAAAGGAAATGAAGCAATAGAGAGTAGGTCCTGCAAATCATCTTGAGGAAGACAGCACATACACAGCTGAGACATCCAGACTGCTCCACTTTCTTCAGAGAGAAAGTAGTTTGCCATGCAACAACTGGAGAAACAAGGGAGCCACATTCTTATAGCCCAGTCAAAAATGAGTACAGCTTAAAAAAAAAAACAGCATAAAATTGCCTGAGAGGCTTTCCAACAGTTGTTGCAACAATGCTGGTGAAAATTATATAGAAGACTCCAAGAACTGAAGGGCTAAAAAAACATATTTACAATCTCATATTTCAAGTATCAAAGAATGACAGATGGCAAGGATCCTTTAAATATTAAAATGGATATACCTTAGAAAAACCTTGTATTTGTAGCATTAACTATGATTGACAAAATTACAAATATATTTGCATATGTATTCATATGTATAGTTTATAAATGTATTTTATGTGCATATAAGCATTTAATGATGATGCCATTGAATCACTCTTCAGGTGCTTTGTGAAGAGGATTTTAACTGTCCAAAGTTTTAAACAGACATATTGGATTGTACACAGAAAAGCTAAATTTCAGAGACAATGAAAGTTTTAGACCTGACATACCTCTGATGGGATAAGAGAGATTAACTCTTTTATTTTAAAACATATATAGAACAGTTTGGGACTTTTTTTTTTTTATGTATATATAACTGAATATCCAAGAACAAAAAATTGTAAAGTTGTAGTACTGAAAATGTATAGAATGTATGCAAAAAAACCCAGAAGTAATTAAAATCTGTTTCCATTAGAATGGAATGATTCCTGGTCAGAATATTTTCAAATAAAGGACTTTTTGCAAGTGACCTATAAAAGACATCAATAGATTAGGTGTTCACACTGTAGATTACATTATATTACATTACAGACATAATATAACAGATAAATCCCACCCTCAGTTTGGATGGCAGTAGAGGAAAAACCTGTGACTTAAGAAAAAGGAAGAATCAAATAATGAGTTTTAAAGAAAGATTATGGAGAGAGACAAGGTGAAGTTATCTCATTTGCAAAGTGGTCTTCAGTTGCTAATTGGGGATTGAGCAAGGTCTCTTTCTTCTGGAGAGAAAAGAGTATGAGTCTTTCAAGCAGCAAATGCAGAACATTGCTTGAAAAAATCCACAAGTTAGAAATGGGACAATGCCTTTGCCAGACACATATGCAAAAAAGAGTTATAAAAAAGGACAAGACCTGACATTGAAATTTTATCCTGAACTTCACGAAGATTATAATAGTAACAGAATGAAAATGTAATGTGTTAAAATATGATTTGAATGGATGGTTTTTCTCACCATTTTACAGCGGGAGTTTTCATAGTGCATTAATTTTCTCTGAATCCTGTATATGACTTGGAGAAGATGCTTTAAGATAGATGTAAGTGAACTTCCTTTACCTCAGCTTTTTATGTGCTTTTTATAACGCTTTACATGCATTCTGGGATCTTCAATCTTGTGGAATTGCTTACCTGCTCTAGTAATTACAGGATTATATGCCCTCCCTAGGCATTTATATGACCTATAATCTATGGACATATATAACAAAGTAGGACAAGACTTTACAGTCTCCCAGTCCTAATATCAGTGGGTCAGACTCTTTCCAGTTTCCATTGACTCGAGAGAACATTCTTTAAGCAGTTGATCTGACAAAACGTTACCTAAAATGTAAATGCAGAAGTCTTAATTTCCATTTATGTCTCATTTTCCCAAAGTTTAAATTTCAATTTTGTCAGCAAGTGGCTTATTTCATTTGTACTTTTTAGCCTTTCTTCTTCTTTTATTTTCTTCAAGTTAACTGAAAGATTTGACTTAATTTTATTCACTATTAAACAATAAATAAAATACTTTTAGAAAGCCTCTCCCCTGGAACACTGTGTACCTCTGGCAATACTGAATGGGAATTCTTCTGTTCACTATAGAACTTCTACTGGCCAGAAGTGCAGCACTACCAAGTTAACCTCTGGTATATGGCAGTATCTGTAACTCTGAGGATAAATGTTTAATACTGAATAAGAAACACATCTTACATAGTCAACAGAATAACTCCATCTATTTTGCCCAACATAATAAATACTGCTGATTCTGGCAAAATATGAAGACTACTGCCTCTGTTGTGGACATTGTGATTTGAACCTTTTTTATTTGGAGTACAAATGACTCTCCCTTATATTCATGAACAGCATGGCACAGCTAATAGAGGTCAAAACGTATTATAATTTTCCTCAAAATGTACTTTTATTCATCAAAAAACTAAATTTAATAACAACATCTATTCTATGAGAGGAAGTATGTGTTACCGTTTGTTTGCAATTCTTGCATTTTCATAAGAGAAAAAGTAATTGAATCTTTTTCTTCTGAAAAAGTTTTAGTCTTGCTTGCATCTTTCAATTTTTGTTTCTTAGGTCTTCATAGCTGTATCATGCTACCTTTTAATACTGATATATCTATATATGCTATATACTGATATATCTATATGTTTTTTTTGCTGTCAAAATGTAAAAAAAACCCTAAACAACCTAAACTGTGACAACACCCCCAATTCCTCCTTGTAATAAAATTATACTTAGAATTATTTTTTCATTTTATAGTCAAGGGATAAGGCCAGTAACTTCTACTTGCCCAGGAAAGGGAAAAATGTAAAGAACAGGCCTAATTCTAGAAAATGCACATTAATTTTCCTCACACTTCCCCTACAATGTGGTTGAAATTCCAATATGTTGTGCTATAGTCACTTTGCCAGAAGAAATAAAAGCTCTCCCTGGAGAGAAAGAAACCAAATTTTGTGGAAGTTCTATGAAGTCTCTAAGACAGAAGCCAGAAGTTACTGGAAGCACTTTTTTCTTTTTTGATGGTAACATGGTAACATGTATAAAGGACCTTGAAAAAAAAAGCAAGAGTTACCAGTAAATTCTGAAAGACTCTACAGCTCTCTAAAGTTTTGTTCATTGGGAAGAATGAAGAAAAATGAGTGCAATTATATGACAGACAAACCTTTATGTATCAGATGTTTGCATTCCATCAGAGGGGAATATCTTCCCTAAAAATACAAAAAGATCAGAAAGCAAAGAATTCATTGAGGAGAAACTCTGAAGTCTCAGCAGAAGCCACATAAGCATCAATCACTCTGACTCATTTTTAGAGGCTATCAGTCAATTAGGGGCAAAAAGGAAATGTCAAAGTCTTGCCTTTTTATAGATGCATCCCATGGCACACTTCTGTCTTCTGCAAGGGCTATGACTTCAAAAATACTGTAGGCCAATACTCATATGGGAAACGGGTAATTGGCTAAGAAAACTGTTCTCATCATTGAATTTGGAAAGCTAAATATTTTTAAGTATGTTTATATAATAACTGATATATAACATCTACCTGAACTAAAAATGCTTAATCTCCTATCAGATGTACATGAAGGAAGTGAAGGGGTTCCCTTTTCAGAGGAAGTGAGGGAAAAATGAATGAAAAAATGAATGAATGAATGAATGAATGACAGAAAAGATCATTTGGAGATACAATTTAAACCTGCCATGAAAAAAAGTCAGAAATCCTAGTTATATCTCCCAATCTCCCAGTGTGGGAGAGGGGAAATGAAGAATGTTGTAGCCTCCCTCTAGCACCTTGACAGTAAAAAATATTACCTAAGAAATTAATAGTTTAAAAATGCCTTGCTCATAAAATAGCAACATTTTTACTGATCTGTACTTTACAAAGTTCACCAGACTCAGGGAACAAAGGGAACTGAAGAGAAGAATGTTGGCCCCTTATGCTGCTGCTTTGCAAGTAAAAGCAGTCATGATAATAGATCATCCCTGTTTGGTTACAACACAGATGGAGGATCAGGGTATGTGAACAAAGCTCTAACGAATACTGAGTACTGATGTATAAGTCCCTTGGCTTCTACTGTATGGTTTTTCTGCACTTTTTCTGTATAATTAAAAAAAACCCTGAAATTGTGAGATAGATAAATCAATGCCCATCATCCCTCTGCTGAGATTCTCTGAAATAAAAGACAGAAGAGAATTTCATAGATATTAACCATGTATGCATACCGACACTGAATGAATGATACATAGAAAAATAATTTGGAAGTAGAATCAAAAAATTACAGAATGGTTGAGGAAGAGACCTCCAGAGATCATAGGGTTCAAACTCCCTGCTCAGGCAGGGCCACTTTGAACCCCTTATTCAGGATGTTTTCCAGACAGCTTTTGAGTATCTTCAAAGAGGGAGGTTCCCCAACTTCTCTGTGAAATCTGTGCCAGCACTGAGTCATCCTCCCAGTAAAATAGTGCTTGATTGACATAGAATCACAGAATGACCTGGGTTGCAATAGGCCTTAAAGATCAACTGTTGCAACCCCCCTGCCGTGGGCAGAAGCAGCTTCCGCTAGACTGGGTTGCTCATAGCCCCATTCAACATGGCCTTGAACACTTCCAAAAAGGGGACATGCAAAACTTCTCTGGGCAACAGAGACAGTGTTCAAAGTGACCCTCCCATTTCTCAGTTTGTGCCTATTGCATCTTTTCCTGTCACTGGACACCACTGAAAAGGGTTTGGCTGTGCGTTCTTTACGGCCTCTCTTCTGACATTTGTACACTTTGATGAGATTCCCCTTGAGCCTTCTCTTCTCCAAGATGAGCAGTTCCAGCTGCCTTAAGCCTTTCCCCACAGGAAAGATGGTCCAGTCCCTTATTCATCTTCATGGCCCTTTTCTGGATTCTTTCCAATATCACTAGCACTGACTTTTTTTTTCTGAACTTGTGGTTTTTGTATTGCCTTGCATTTGCTTATTGAATTTCTGCAGGTTATGCTACAGTTTTCACAACTTCATGTGGATTCGGTGGATTGCTCTAAAATATTGCTGGAAGTAACAAGGTTCTCATGGGCATCCATCCATTCTGTTTGCAAAATGCATGACACTTTTTATTATTTTATCTGTTCATTTCACTCTGCACTGCCCTAGGCTCTGAAAATATAACTAAGCCCTGCTCAGTCAAGCAACAAGAAGATTCACACTGGGCAGCTAGGAGGAGGAAAATCTGAAAAACATGTCCCTACAGATAATTTTATCTAGAGAATGAAGAACTATTTCAGCTTTATATTGAATTGGTCAGCAAACTAGCCTCTAGTCCTAAAAATGGGTCAAACAGCCTCTGTAGCAGTATCACAAGGCTGAAACAAAGATAGATTTCTCCTAAAATCTTTTGTAGCCATCACTAGTTGCAATATGTTTTACATAATCAAAGGGGTGAATTTTTATTTAGAAAGCATTCTAGATCCCTCCAAGACCCAGTCACAATAATGGACTAAATAGACAAAGAAATAATTTTTAGAAAGTTGTCCTTGTTATAAAGAATTACATACTTGCCTTTGATTCGATTCAGTGATGATAAAAAAAACCACACTGAAATGGTCTGACGTCTGCTGCAAGTAGGAGGAAACATCAAGTGACTGTTGGCTGTCTGTGGGAGATGTGACAACATGAGGTGATAAAACCTCTGACTCAATGAGCTCTGCAGAACATGCATAAATCACAGAAAAGTGGATTATGGGACCAGAAAGCAGAGAAAAATAAAATCAAAAGGAAGACCTGATTTAACAAAATTGAAGAATACAAGAATAGCAAAAGAAACACCATGACAAATCAGACACCCTTATGTCATCCCTAAAAATCTGATCAAACCTCATTTAGCCACTGCTTTGCTTCTCTGTAGCAGATGTAGCACCAATTTGACATGTACATATTCTGTAGCTCTTGACAATAAAATCACATGCTCATTTATAGTTTGAAGCACCATGGTAAGACAGAATTGCTATTCACGCTCTTTGTATGGACTCTCTTGTCTACTGTCTGGAACAACCAATTATTACAGACTACCCACTACAAGCTAAACTAGAGTTCCACAATTTCTATTGTACTAAAATAGAGTGCCCATTTCAAATGTTTTTAATTTTATGATTACAATGGTCTATATGAATTTTTTCCATCTGTAAAATAATCATGTAGAACATGTGATGCATCCAGTCGAAGATGAAGGAAAAAAAATAGATCATTAAAGGCAACAAATATTATTACAGCAAGGTTTATTTTAAGGAGTAAAAACTGTTTACTCCTCTCCCTATTTAACTTTTTCAGCTGTGCCTCCATTTACATTCAAAGAGCACAAAAACACAAAAGCATGAAAATTTGCACAAATCATTACAATCAGCTCTTCTGAATACACAATTTTTGTATTCTCATGATACTTGATGTTTAAACAGCTGCTATTTTTGCAGGCAGTCCCAGTTGCTGTCATATATCTTGCATGGAATTACACAGACATGCAGAAGGTTTTATGAAAGTATAAAAAGATAAAAAAAAAAAGGATGCTTACATTCTGAGTTCCGAAGGATCAGGACTCACAAGGACAGAAATACTCCCTTAAAAATGCTGACTGTCAAAACATATAGAAATCAAGAAAATTTATAGCCTGAACGGACCAGAGTATAAACCAGGAACAATGATCATAAAACCTGCAACAGTTCTGCCCTCCTAAGCATTCTACTTATTTCATAACTAAATCTACAAAGTGGAAAAAATGAATACACATGATTCTATATTAAGCATTTTCAAGAAAGGAACACAAACATTTGCAGTTGGTTATTACCTCACATCCTCTTGCATAGCTAAGATGCATGCATATATGCCATATCTAATCACACTTTTTCTTCCTTAAGCTGATCTAGAGTCCTTAAAAAACCTGGCAATATCCTAGGAAAAAATCACCTCTAATTTCAAATGGGCTTACAGGTAAGCCAAATTCATGTGAATGCACCTACTTGACCCTCAGTGATTTCAAGTACATTTTTACATTATTTTCATTCTTCAGAATGCACACAAGAGGCAATGGTAATTATTTTTTCTTTCCCAAGGTCCAACTGGTCAAAGTAAAGCTGCATGATCTATAACAAAAAGAGTGACTTGGGATTTCCTCGTATAATTTCTTACCCTGAAATTTCTATGAATAATACAGTTTAATCCTGAAGAATTAAGTGTATGCTGCTGTAGTGATTATACTTCAGCAGAAGTTATAGCCTCTATCTTGTCCACACTGTCTAGGTTATATTGCTCAGTTTCTTAGATTCCTAGTTTTCCATGTTTCAGAAGGCAAAAAAAACAACCAAATTTCAACCATCTCCAGCACAAAAAAAAATGGTGTTCAATCAGGAGAGGTTTCTCTAACAAAATCATGCCCCAGTTAGTTAGAATCAAGAGACAGTGGTCAAGTACTTGAAGTTCCAGGATAATCTCCTCTGTAATAGCTTCCAATGTATCATCATTGCTGAAAGCCATGAAAGATGGAAAAAATTATGTAGCAATAAGCATAGTATAGTTTCTGAAAAGGCATATTATGTTACAAAAATAAGAAATCAGAGGCAGCCCTTAAAATACAGGTCTTATGTTCCTACAATACCGAGGCAGCAGTGTGAATGAAGGTTGTAACACATGTATGGTAATTAAAAATGAGAAAATGGAGGTGTTGTCTATATTGACGTGTCTCAAGTTTTTTGGTGTTTTTGTGCCCTGAGAGTTGATGATAGAGTTCAAAAGAGAGCTGAGGCCAGGGAGCTGCTTTGAAGAGATGTGTATTCTTATCTTATCTCTAAAAGTTCTCTCTGTCCAGCGTGATGTTCCCAGGAAGCCAGAAAAGCAGCATCTAACCCACCCACAATGACATCTAGACCTTTATAATCTAAACTACGTTAACAATGTTTTCCTCTAAGTACCAATAACCATGACTTATGCCGGACAGTGAGACTTCACCTTAACCCAGTCACAAAAAGGCCATTATTCTTGCAAAGATGGAGGGGAAGAAGAAACAGGAAGAGGCACCTTACACACCCACTTCCCTCCATTTTTGCCCCATTTTACCTATATAGCAAAATATTAAAATTCTAATTTTCATCCTGTAATATGACAATAATCATACTAATTAAACTTACATGGTCTGCATCTCTCCTATCAGACTTGGCAGTTTTTTCCAGGGAGTTAGATCAAAGGAATAGGTATTTTTTACTCTTTTTACTCTGTCCCAAGACCCCCAGATCTCCTGTGAAAGTCCCGAGCCTCCTGGGGCACCCAAAAGGGGTAATCCAGATTCCCACAGATATGAGCCAGAAAAATCATACACAACAGCAGTGAGGACACAGACATTTAGTTTTTTCCTATCTGGATATTCCAACCTGCAATTTTTCTGTGTGACAGAACTGTCGCAGTAAAATTACTAATGAAAATTATGGGCATGCTTTTCCTCAACATATTACTATCATAAAATAAAATTTGGCATTAATAAAATGTATTCCAGAAATATATATCTATATATATAAAACAAATATTTGTCAATTGTTGCATTTCAATATAATTATTTCTCTAAACATGAAAAACAGAATGCAGGCATCACAAGTAATGAAATATTATTCCAAGGGATGTTTCATGGCATTCCACCAGTCAATCTAATCCTGCCAAAAAAACGGATTTTTTTTTTTTCTGTGATCCAGGTTATTAATTTAAATATCTGAAATTCAATCATTTTGAGCCTTGCTGTTGAAACATGGAAAGAAAAATATTTTGCTTCAGATCATTCACTGAGTCATTTGACAATGGTGCTTGTTACTGTCACTTCAGGACACATGGCATTTGTAATGCGGGGCTTAAAATAAGTAGCTATTATTTATCCCAGATGTATTTCTGATATCTTCTCTCCCTATTAAACTTTTCTTCTGAATATCTGTATAGCATATATTCACTATAGCTAGAATTCCATATCCTAACTGTAAGATAAGATTAAAAAAAAAAAAAAAATGACTACTTATATTGCTGGATATCCAATGATTCTCCATCAATAGATAATAGCTATTATCTATTTCAAGTGAGAATATCATTCAAAAAAAAGCTCTCTGTAGCTAAAATTTTAACAAATATGCAAATGCCCTTTAATTTAGAGCAGAAATCCTGGCTTTCTCCTTGTCATTTTGTTTAATCTTTGCTTTTTTAATTCCTCCTGGATGAAGTTATTGGGAAACAATAAATTTCACTGAACCTGCTGGACATTTTGTGAGAAACACAAAATGTTTTCTGGACTCACTGAAAATAGTTTTTTTCCAGCACAGGGAAACCACAAGGATCTAGTGTGAAGCCAGTACTGACTATGGTATTAAGCCTAGACTGTTACCAGTGAGACAAGACATCACTTTGTTTATTGCTTTTATTCTGAGTGTATAACCTCATTCATAGCTCAGAGATAAAGAAACCAATAGCAAATAATTCCATCATCAGGTCTTCTGCACAGTACCTACTGAAATAGACATAACTTAGTCTGAATATTCATGCTGGAAAGAATCACTCAACAATCCATTTCTTCACTCTGCCACTGAGCTACCTGCAGTCCTCATTTTATCTCACTGAAAAATAACAGCATAACTCTCATAGTTTGATGAAGAATACCACACAGCCTGGTCATAAAACAGAAGCCAGATTGCAAACAAATTATAAAGTCATGTAAGTATTTTGTAAGATCATGCAACATGATTTTCAATTAGATTTTATTCCTGAATATGTTCTCAACAGATATAAAGTTAGTTTATCAGCTCTAGGTCTTTAGGATTTTCTAAATTCTTAGAAAATACGGAGAAGTAAGAAAGAAGGCACAGCATTCTATTAGTAAATTGTTTTCTTTCCTCAGGCTGTTTTCTTGCATAATAGAATCTATTTTACTCTACTCTGTATTAAAAAGCAATTTGCTAGCATTGAGCTGGCATATCTCTTCACAATTCTGCTCTACTAATATAAGCTTCCATCTTTCTAATGATTTAAACACCTTGTAATTGGCCTAAATCTGCACAATCAATGCATTCCCTCTGAGGTTAATGTAGGATATCAATTTAGTTCTTCGATTATAAACTGAAGGATAAGGAATCTCAATATACCTGTCAGCAATTCAAAATAGCTTGCAGGTATATACAGATGTATGGAACTCTTAACAGAAATCAAAATGTTACTGCTTAAATTTATTGATATTTTGTGAGTGTACACAAAGATTATATGCTTTAATTTTCCCCACTATTTTCATTATATTAAATTTTCAATTTTCCAGCTGCTTATTAGAAGTTTGCATCAGCTCTCCCTGGTTCCCTTTAAAAATTTATTTGTTTTCCCTTTGGTCTGATTTAACTTTAATTTCTTTTTTTTTTGTAGCAGAAAAAAGACTAAATCAAAACAAAAACAAATAAATTAAAATAAACAAGTAAACAAACCACAAAAACTCTCCAACACATGAAGTCAATTGTTTTTACTGCAGAAGTTTTTAACAACTACACATGACACTAATGGAAAGAGCCTTAAAGTAACAGTCAAAAGCTCCTGGTGTTAAGAAAAACAAAAAGGTTATTCTCTTTGTTACATACAACCAAAAAAAGAATTTTGTTGTACTTTTCTTGCAACCCTGTCATGTTCAAATTGTTTACAACATTATTAATTATCTTTAAATAGTTTAGGTTATTTGCTGTGTGCTTTTCCCATTGGAAGGTCATCCTTTAACCTTAGTAACTTAATCCATTTTCTTCCCATTTTTAATTTAAACATATTCAGGTCCATTTCATTAAATGTTCATATCTCAATCTCCTTCTTTTACTGAACAAACTGTCCTCTTTTCCATGCATTTATCTCTGCAAGTAACAGTCCAAAGTCCCTCACACTTATTTTGTGCTATATTAAACAAGCCACTAGTTTTCTGGAAAAGCTTGCTCACTTCCTTTACTTTCTGTAACTGACTCACTCTCGTGATTCACGAAAATACATGGCAAATACAAAGAAATGTGTGGAAAATATAGCGTCAATTATGTTAGAAGTTATTGTCTGTATGATCTATCCCTCACTGGTTCTTCTGTAGCCAAATCCGTGCATGGTCCACAGAGAAAGCAACTGCCATGACCTCTATAGTTGAATTATAGGTTCAACTAAGTTCAGGTTATTCTTCATAACTTGTGCTGACTTGTGCTATTAAAAGCTTGCCCAGGATTTAAGTATTTTGCCTCTTTGTTCATGACAGATTTTCTGTTTTCAATAGATACATATAAGCAACTTGTCATTTTGTTTATGTCCTGTGTGCTTCTGCATGTGTCTCCTCCAAAAATTGTCTGAAACTGTGGCAGTTCATAAGGGCAGCATGCAGATATCCAAACCCATTCTGCAGGAGATTTCATAGGAGTATTTCATCAACTACTCCTAATGATAAAGGACAGGCTAAAGAGTCCTTTACTGCTCTTTTATCAGTGCTTAGAAAAAACATGAAAGCCCTTTTTTTTCATTGAGCCAGAGGCCTACAATGCCTAGTTTGCACACCTGAATGTTAGCCAAAATAGCAGCCAATACAAAATCAGTAAATTCTCTCAGTGTTCAAGGTTATGAATAAATAGGAGCAAAATAAACTCAAAGGTTCATGACATGGCATTCCTCATGCTCCTTCCTCAACCAAGAACATAACTGCCAATTTTGTATTTAACTCTCTCCACTTGACAGTGCTCTGGGATGCACCAATAAAAATACAGAAAATAGTAATAATTGAAGGTTGGTGCCATGGGTACTCTGAAACAACAGAGTTGCCATAACAATTTCTTTGATCAGCAGTGCACAAGAACAATATCATCAGCATCATGTCTGGCCACCTCTGACATTTTCTGTAGCCATGGAGATCCAGATATCCTCTTAGAGGGTAGGGCTCTTTCAGCACAATAGTAAAAGCCTGGGTTCCTCACCTCCTGGTCTCTGGCCTATTTCAGGAAAAGGTTATCAGCACAGTCAAAGGGAACATAAGAAACGACTTTTGTGGCTTATAACCAAAATTGCAACAGTTGCTCTTTCGCGTTCTTTGTCCTTCAGTGAATCTTCACGTAATGTATTGAAGTAACACCCATAAATATAACACAGTAATTAAACATCTTGTTTACAATCTGATACAGCACATACACTTCTCTCTCCTATCCAAAAATCCTGATATGATATTAACCCACTCTCCTTTCAGTATGAGTTGTAACTTCTTACCAGAAAATTGTGCGTGTGAAATATAAAAAACAAGTAAAAAGACTCAATTCTCTTCTATGTCTCACTGCTTTGAAGATGGGGAAGTAATTTTTATATTGGTTTTTCTCAACAAAACAATATGATGCTTAAAGAATTTCTGTTTTTAAATTCTAATCTTGGAAATCTAATTTTTGCATATGTATATAAAAATAGAAAAATATTTAAATATATTGAAAACATTATCCAAATATGAAAAATTTTAATTTTGGTACATAGGTTTTCATTTTTCTTGAAAAACTAATAGACTGCATGAACCATGATGAAATCTGATAAAATTAGATATCCTTGGAATGCATTAGGGTATCTTAGAGAAAAAAAGACATTGAAATAATATGGAAAAGGTAGTTTATCATAGAGAGAGAAATACAACATATAAAACTGTAGCTTGCTATGTTCAGAAAAATCCTAAGGAAAGAAGCTTTCTTCTAAAAAGGTTAAAGGACAACTTATCCTTCTTTAGAGAAAAGAGTTTGTAGAATCTCAGTGCTCAAGAGAGCACAGTGGATTTTTATGATGGATTCTTTTTTTCTGAAATACTTTGTGCAATCTGGTTCTAAACCTTTGAATGACCAGAATATTCTTATTATTAAATATTTCAATAGTTAATCCTTGTAATTCAAATAACTGACAGGTTTGTAAATTGGGCCTGTTAAAAGGATACCAAAGGATGACTATAGATTATGGTTTGGAGTTAAAAATAGAAGAGTTTTCACATGTACAACTGTCAGGATAGAAATCCCTCTGGGCCCCATCACAAAGGCCCAGGAGTGTCCAGAAATGTGAGAACTGAATTAGAACCTTCAGAGAAATTAAAACATATAAATCCCTACAGACATGAGGTAAAAATGCAGATTTAATTTTAATTAAGTAAAGAATATAATAAGTGCCTTAAGCAAATAAGAGACTGAAACAGTTAGTAAGAAAGAACCTACGACCTAGTTTAAAGTTCAGTAGCTTTACCTTTTGCAAAGATAATCAAGTTCTAGACATAACCAAAACAATGTAATCTTGCTAAGCATTCTAAGATGGAACAGATAGAATTATATATGTAGTATTTGTGTAAGAAATGCAATTTCTTTCACACATTAATCTTACCTTAGGATAGGTCCAGTAGTATTGTAGAAAATTCATGTTTTGGCCTGATTAGCCAATTATAGAATAAAATGTACCTCTTAGAGGATGTTAGAGAGCTTACAGGACACAGATTGCAGCACTGTTGCTGCTGATAAGCTGCTATTGCTGCTGATAAGACACTGTCGCTTTTGCTGGGGACATGGGGATTTTATGGGCTATAACAACTTCTGCCTTCACGAGGCTGATTTAGCCATGCAGTAAAGAACTTTGCGTTTACAACTACCCAGCCTTTGGTCTTCAGTGAAGATGTGACTCCGTCTCGATGACATACAACTACTGTTATTGTTCTCTATTTTTTAATTAGGAAGGAAGTGAATGTAGATTTTGTAAATGAACATTTTATCTCTCTTCTCATGCCTTCTCCACTCACAACTCCCTCCTCTCCCCAAAACAAACTGCTTTCAACAAACCCACTTTTCCTCTCAAAGAAGAAAAATGTTTATTCTTACATGCTTAGCAGGGTTTAAACCCATTTTTGATGGATTTTGTTTGCATTTTATGTCCATGTACAAAATACTAGTATACTGACATACTTATATTATTCCTACATGAGCAATGAGCTATTTTATGAATGAATGTGGAATTAAATCACCTTGTTAGAAATCTGTAGTGACATAAGCCACATAAATCCAGAATATTTATAGTAACTGCAAATTATATTAGGCATCTGAAGCTTTTTTAAGCTCAGAAATATAGAACTACTTTTTACAGTACTGTGAAAATGAGGAATACTTTCTTTACAGGGTTTTTAAGTTACTTTAAAGCTGAAAGGCTTTAATATGTAATTAGAAGTAAACCAGTGAGTAGAAGTAAATGTGTAAATAGAATGTAAACCACTTGAAAAAGAAATTCAGCTTGGGTTGGTATCTAAAAGAAATATAGGGAAATTATGAGAGGGGAGATGAAGTGTTAAAAACTATATTCTCAACATTTTCCGGAGAAATAAAAAGGCCATATAACCACGAAGATAAAGACTTGGCATTCTATTGAAATATGAGCATATGCTTTATTCGTAGAGTGAAGTCACAACTACTTTGTAAGAGGGTGGTATCAATGCAAGAATAAGAACAGCAATTTGGAAACTAAAGAAACTAGAAAAAAAGAAAAACAGATTTCACATCTCTGGATTGTGATTAAAAGAGAAATCATTATATATGTGCTTCAGCTCGGTAATTTAATACTTAATAAGCTTCCCCTGAGGCCAGAAAACTCCTGTAATAAGAAAGAAATGGGCCAAGACAACTTTTCAGGTCAAGAGTATTTTGTTCTCACAAAGTATTTTGATTTCTGATCAAAATTTTACGCTATCAGAGGTTGGGTTTTTATTCCCTCTTGACGTCTTTCAGAAACACTAAGGATATTCCTTAAACTATTTTCCATCCCTCTTAGAAACTGAAGTCAGAGATACGTCTCTGAAGAGGTGGTACATGAGAAGAAAACCTTCATTTTCCAAGAATATGATGCCAGCATGAAGATGTAAAATAGAACAGGGTTAGGAAAACTTGGCTGGAACTGTCAAGAGCTTCGGTATAAAATAAATTCATGAGGCAGAAGGACTGTTGTAGAAGCAGCAGAGGTGAAGAGCTTTGAGGTAGTTTGCATCTTTTCTGGGAGAACAGGAACTCTTTGGCTACAGCTGGAGAAAGAGGAACTGACCTGAAATGGTGAGGGAAAAAAGATGGATTGTAGTAAAAAGTAAATTCTCTTTGGCAGAGAAATAATTCAGGGAAGATAAAACTCCAGGTTAGTAAACAGTAGATGAAGTTGGGTGAGAAGAAAGAGAACTCAGGACTCTGAGTCGCTTCAAAACACTTTGTACCTGAATGTTGCTATTGAGCTCAATTGTGAGCTTCAGTAAACCCACAAAAACTGCCATATTTTTGGTGACCATTCCATGTCTCCTTGTAGGGGACTTCTGTGAAGACTTCTGTAAAAAAAGTTTTTCTTTTTTATTTTTTCTCTGTATAAGAAAAAGTCATTTTTGTTCAATAGGTTTAATTATAATTACAACAGAATTCAGGTTGATTTCTAAAAATTAGAATGCATTTATTTTTCATTGCTAAATGTGTAATTTCCCATTATTAGCTCTGGCTATGGTAGCAGTGTTGTACACTTTTTAAATAACTCCTTTTAACCACAAATCAAATTTGAATGATACTTTAGCAACAGTTTAAGGTTACTTGAATGATGCATAAAATGCTCTAAAAGAATGAACAGTGATTGGGGAATCAGTATATATCAAAGTAATGATTCACAGGATAATCGTTCTCTACATATTTCTTTAAACTCAAGAAAGTTTACAAGCCTTTCATTTGCACCTCTCTGTCTCTTGGCTTCATCCTAAAAATTATATTATTGAGCCCTCTAATCAAACTATATGTTTTTTCACACAGTATGTAAATACCAGATTCCCTGCATCTCTTTAGGCATACTTCTTGTTTTACTGGGATTGATTAGGATTTTTTTTTTGTTTTAGTTTATTTGTTTCTTAATATAACTAGAATGATAAGTTAGGCATATTTCAATGGCAAAGACAAATATTTTTGTAAAAGAAGCAATTCAAACTTAATGAATTAATTAAGTCAGAGGTATAAATAAAAAAGAGCTTAGAAGCTTGAATGAATTTATAGTTGAGCTTGGTGGAACATGAAGGCAGCTGCAACTGGCTGCATTATTGATGAGAAACACAAAGCAGTTACAAAAAACATTGGGTTAAAGAGAATAAGACATTGGTTTTCAACTTCATGTGCAGTCAGATGTTAAAGCTTTGTTATCTAGGTGGATCTTGGGGAGTTATTTGTACTGGGATTACTTAGGCTCCTGAAGAATTCTCACTTGCTGAGAACACTAGGTTTTCTTCAGCGTGCCTTAAGAACAATACCTTTCTAGAACTTCCCTTTCTTCCCATTTTCTACCACTTCAAGACAGATTTGGATCTGTAACTGAGCCATTTGGATTGACTGGCAATTAAATAAAAAAGGTGCAGAATAATGCAGTTACTACTATTATTATTAAAGCACCTAAAGAAATAAAGGTTAGGTCAAGCTACAGGGGATGTTCCTAGCCACAACAATTATATAAATGTAGGGTGGAGTTCAACCAGCTTTTCCATTGCATTAAATGGCTAATACTGCAATTGAATTAGGGCTTTTTGAAGTAAAATACTTGTAGATATGGCAACAAATTGAAAATATGCCATATTTCCAAATATGACATATCAGTGGACAATAGCAACCTTAAAAAATAGAAAAGTTGTTAAAAGTTTAGGTGTAATTTGCAGAGGTCCTAGGTTATATTCTTATTCTTGCTGGCATAATGCAGGCCTACTAATAAAAAATGCTTTCAATAAAAATGATTAAAAAATCACTTCAATAAAGTGGGTGTGCAAAGCAGGCTTCAAACAATTCAATAATCCCATGTGATGTCTTTTGTGTTTGCCTAAGTCAGTGGGCAGAGAGAAGCCTGATTTGTGGTCTGTGCCATTCTCTAAGAATTAAGCAGCCCTTCCTTTAGTTACACTTTGCAAGCAAGAACTGTGGTTAGGTCAGACCCTATTTCAGTTCAAGGTGCTAGAATGCAATTTCCTGTGCGAACTGCCTAACCACTCATTCTGAACTCAAAGGCTCAGACACTCCCAAAATATGCAACTAAGTGTATTATTAAATGAGTATAAAAGATAATAGGTATATAGTTTTAACTTGTAGTTTTCATGCAAGATACAACTAGGGGAAAAGTTACAGGATTTTTTTTTTCATAATCATACACAAAAGGGACATATACTTCTAGATAACATACTACGTCCTTTTCTACTACTTCTACAATTCTTTGTTTTCCCTTGGCAGATTTCAAGGTAAAAAACAAGATTTAAGCAGCAAATATAACTCAATCATCCCTCAAACTAAATTGTTTTCCTTTGCAGCTTAGCTTTCATCAAAGAAGGACTGGGCTTTTGGTTTGTTTTTGTTGTGGATTTAGGATTTTTTTTTTATTTGATGGGTTTTTTGTTTTGTTTTGGTTTGGTTTGGTTTTGATTATTTTGCTGCTTGGCTTGGGGTTTTTTCATGTATTGTGGGATTTTTGCCTGCTGCTGAACTTGGACTTGTGCTTTAAACAAATCTAACAAACTTGATTTATGTTTCACATTAAATCAATACTCTAAGTTAAAAGATGTCTTGCTATTCTGTTCCCTTCGGCATTATATCATTAAATTCCAGGATTTTGTAACAGGCAATAACTTCATGTTTATGAAATTAAAGACTTTCTGAAAACAAGGAGTGAGTTTCTCCAATGGGGTCAAGCCTTATTTTACTGTTGATACTGCAGGCATTTGATCCAAGTGGAAATCCAGACACCATATGGCTACACATGCATGGGCAAGTATTGGCCAAGACCATGTCTGTAGTTGTGCTGAGAATGTGATGGCATTAAACATGCTCCAAATTTCTATACCAAAGTCTAGCACTGGATTAGTGAAAATCTGATGAACTGAACAATCAATAAAAGATGGAATACTGTTTCCAGCCAAGTTTTGTCCAAAGGAAATCCTGTTTGAGCACTCCCATGACACACCCACACAAACCACAGAACAAGAAGGTTTGGCCTCAAGAGTGTTGCTTCAGACATCTATCTCCGATGTAATGGAGGCATTCCTACAGGGCTGCCATAAGGAACCTATTTCACTGTTCCTTTACGCAAAAATCTAGTATATTGACCAAAATTGAAACTGTGGGCTTAGGATTTGCTTCTTCTGTGCCCAAGAAATCTTACAACGGACATGTGTCCCTAAAAATTTTCTTTTCAGATTCAGAGAATCTTCCTACCTAGGACTTTCATTAGCTCCAGGCAGCATTAATTTAACTAACACTTTTTCATTAATTTGCACAATGAATTTTCTGTTCTGCATAAATGTAAATTAATACATCTGGGAAAATAAATCTCTTTTTAGAATATATTAGTAATTGATATAGGATTGCAGTAATTTCAAAATCATAAAAAACCTAGGCTTAGAAACACATACTAGAGAATACTGTAGAATGTGAATTAAAATATTACAGAATGGAAATTAATGTCTACTGAAACAAAGATTCGGCTTTCTGTCTCCATGGGAGTTGTTTGGGATTTTATTTTTTTGCTGTTCTGTGATCTATTATTTCGTTGTTTCCATTTATAAGTCTCAGTATGATAAAACAGAGCCTTTCAAATTGTGCTGCTATATTGCTGGCAGCACTCATCTCTCAGAAAACAAACAAAAACCCCAGATATTCTAGATGCATTCCAAATTAAGCAGTCCACTACCTGCATGTTAATAATTATTAAACAATTCTAGATGAGTTGCTTCAATGTTTTGATCCTTGTATTTAAATTATTTAGCTCTTCCACCAAAAGACAATGGTCAGAATACACACAGGAACACAAATTCATTTGAATTCCAGAGATGCTCTGATTCACATACTGTTTCATTCCCTATTAGTTACAAGTAGTAATATTGCCTTGTTTTACACTTGAGGGAATGGTATGTTTAATTTGGATCTTTAAAAAAAAAATGAATAGGAATCATTTTCGAGGGAACTGCAATGCCATCCTGATCAAGAATGTTTCTGTGAATCAGGACCACAACAAACCCCCAATTCTCTTACACTGTGTTTGATTTCAACAGCAATGTGGAAAGATAAGCATGAACAAAATAAGTAGTACTAACAAAAGTTTTACATGGTCACAGCAAAATAACCCTGCAAACAACATTTATGACCACTTATATGCATATATATATATATATATTATATGAGCAACTCAGAGTCAAAAGTTTTTATAATTGTTGATGTACAGTATTCCACTAGCTGAACACTGAACATGTTATTACACAAATATGTACAACATAAAGGGAGATTTCAAAGCACATTTGCATTTCCTACAGGTGTGATTAGAATACTTACTATTTTATTCTTCTTATATATAATCAGGCTCTTTTGTATGCAACAATGCAAATGCACTCACAGTGAGAGTCCTATTGAGGCAATATCTTGCCTGTTTTACTGCTTGGACTATCTGTAACATGTCTAACTAAGATTATGCTGCCACTTGCTTTGTAAACTGGAAGTAGTTAATAGATAAGTCACCCAAAACTTCTTTGGAGTTGTTGATTATTTTTTTACTTAACGCGTGAAGAGGTGAGTAATGAACCTCCTCCTCTCATTTGTTCCTTGTGCATGGGGCTTTGCAGCAGTCACAGTCCTGGCAGTCACCCAAATCTGGTCACATTAATTCGTGGTAACATATCAGATTGTATCTGTCACCCTTACTCTCTTCTTTTCTCTGATGATCACCCATTCTCACTAACAATTCCCAGTTTTCCATCTACTCTGAAACTTGCACTTTATGTGCAAATCTGTTTGTTTTCAAATGTATGAAAGAAAAAATCATGCAAAAGAGTCTGCTTTGTGATTCCTGGAGTATCAATTTTGTCTAATTCCTAAAAGAAAAAAAACTTTTTTAAAGACTTGGAATTATCATGAACTTCAAAATAATAATTGACAACTAATTTTTTACTGAGTTATAAATACATTGATTTTAATTCAGCTTTTCTAAATAATATACATTGGCACATTTAGGTTTAGGTGAATTGGAATTTAAGAATTACGTCTGTGATTATACTATCTAAACTTTGATTTTTTCTGCTCCTTTTCTTGCATGAAACAGCTGATCAAGGAACTGAGCATGCTCTCTTAGATATTTTGTTCTGTGGTACAATGATTTGTAATAAAATATTAATATGAATCCATTTTTAATAAATAGAATTGTACCACCTATGTTTCCAACTGAATATTTCTGTCATATGTTTTTACCTTCTTTAGTATCCATGGCCAGAATACACAAATGATAATCTAGCTTCTGACCTCCATCCAAAAAGTGAGATATTAACAAAAGTCACCTAGCTTAAAATTTAAAAATTGCTCAATTCATCTGTTCTTTGGAAACCCTCTACAGTGAAAAATCTCACAGCACATATTCCATGCAAAATTCTGTAAGTTATTAGAAAACATACTCTTCTGGAAAAACAGTCAAGATCTCAAGATCTTGAAAACTAGTGGAAGAAGAAACGTCAGACGAGCCTGATTTAGCAGATCAATGAACTGAACTGACTAGAGGACTGAACTCTTCATAGGCACTAGTAAGTTTCTTTATGGCTACCTCTAATTAAACCTATGCTAATATCAAACTTAATGCAACACAAACTTAATGCAGGGTAATTATTTTCTGGAGGGAGATTATAAGATTCATTGCAACTGCCAAATGAAGACATATTTTTCTTTCAGAGAACCATGCATATTTACTCCCTCCTGCCTTTAGTGCAGGCAGTCTTACATTGTGAAAAATAAATATTTTGAGTATGTTTTTATCTCTACTCACTTTGCTAAAGTGGGAACATGACAGCATGTTTATTCCTAAAATTTTAAACTCAGTTTTTCTAACTAAACTTAAATGAATTAAAATTCATAGTTTACCAGCACTGACAGAGCATGTTAGCTCCACATAGAAGTGTTCAAGTTTAATAACATATTTAGCATTTTAACATATAATAACATGCAACAATATATTTAACATTTTAACCTTAGTTAAACAGGTTTAAGTTCTATTCATACACAGCAGAAAGAAGCTCTGAAATGTCTGCAGGCACCATGAATATTTTCAAACCAAGTAGTTGAATTTAAGTACATACTAGGAATATGTTCCTGTAGTATATGACTAAAAGTGCTGGCAATATTTGTACTAAAAATATATGTTTGCACTTGCTTTATGATGGAAATGAAAGTAAGAGCAGGGAAAAACAGTCCCCATAATTCAGTTTACAAAAACAGTACTCCTTTTCTATCACTCTCTCATGACAGTACTAGTGTTGAGTTAGCTGAGTAAAAATAAACTTTTAAATTAAATTCTTTGCAGGTATTTCTAGACAGTTAGAGGGTTTGCCATTATTTCTTCCAAGAAGAAATAATTTACCAAAAGAAATAGAATAATAGAATCATCAAGGTTGGAAGAGACCTTCAAGATCATCCAGTCCAATCATCAAATCAGCACTGTCACTGCAGCCTCTAAACCACTGAACCACATCACCCAGATTCAGATGTGTCTTAAACACCTCCAGAGATGATGACTCCACCACCTCCCTGGGCAACCTATTCCAATGCCTGACCACCCTAAGAGTGAAGAAAATATTTTGAATGTCTAATCTCAGTTTAAGGCCATTTCCTCTTGTCCCTCAGATTTTGGCATAAATCATTTTACACTCAATATTACTATTTCTCTTTCACTTCTTTAGAGTGAAATTCATAATAGGATCTCAATGTTCTCTAGGTTCAATTTAGATTATAATAATAATCTAATTATAAGATTAGAATTAATCTAATTACAAGCTTAGAATTATAATTATAAACTTAGATTATAATAATAATATAATTGACTAATGTTTGGCAATGCTCATTCTAGTCCAAGTGCAACAGAATGCAGTGAAGGTCTCACTGAGAAAAGAGTTGGGAGGTTTTATTAATACTTGAAAGCCACTCCATTTTCCTGCCTTTTAACAAAAACATTTTGAAATCACACAAAGATTTAAATCAGAAAATCTGTTCTTCACGTTACCTGGTTTCTTCCCCAAAAGGCAAGCTCTGATCTCACCTTCCTTTCCAAGGCTGTGTTGATTTTTTTCTAAGCAAGAACATATCCAGGGGGAAGTTTGACAGTAGTAGCATCCAACAGGATGATACAATCAGGAAAATGTTATTTCCAAAAATCTCAGCCTAATGTAATTTGTTACACAAGCAATTTGTTTAATCAGAAGAAGACTTTTTATTAAAAAGAAACAATAAAAAGAGGTAATTTTGTCTTAAGGTGTACAACCAGAAAAACATCTGTATTGAAATTCTTTTCTCTCCTCATAAAGAGTAATTACTTTTAAATTTCATGAAGAATTGAAGTCAACAGTTGCACTTATTTTTTTTAAAACACTAGAAATTTTGCATTGAAAATTAGGTACTCCTCTTGTGGAGCTCTCCAAGATTGACTGTAGAACCAACAGAAATCTTGTAAAATATATTTATAATATTTGTGTTGCATTAAAGCCTTCTTGCTCTCATGTCTGCCCAGGAGTGATAGACCAGCAGAAGGTGTTGTCTCTTGTACTCTGCTTCTCACAGAGGTAGATAGTGAGGGTACAGACAGTGAGGGATTTACTCTTTTGCAGGCAGACAGAAAGTGGGATTAGGATGATTTCTAGCTGCAGGGTCCAATGTAAAAAATAACCAACCCAAACAATCTGAAACAATTGACAGCTGACAATATTTCCTCTGGACCAAAAGGGAAGAAGAGATTGGAAGGCAGGGGAAGAAACTTCAACTGTAAAATCATTTGTGATTGTTCTTTGCAATAGTTGACTCCTATTGTAGGTCTTAAATTAAGAAATAGCTTCTTCTGTTTTAAAAGGTAAGAATTTGACAGTTAGCCCTAACTACTAAGTCCTGAAAAATATAAATAATATTAGTCGAAATTTAAGAGATGAGAGATTTGATCTGTCTTAGGAGTTTTTAAGAAGACCTTTTCTTTAACTGTAGATTTTGTTATCTTCCACCTACACATTCTACCACTGGAGACAGCTTAAATCACCAAAGAAGCCTTTTAAACACATTTAGAGAAATGACTGCATTAGGATGCTGTCTTCACGCTCTTAACATTTGAGACTGAAAGTGTTTAGAGAAAAAATTTCTGTACTTCTTCAGGTGGATGTTTTAATGCCAGTCAGATGGGAAGGCCTTTTGGAGAAAAAACTGTGCATTAAAAAGAATGCAAGGTACATAGAAACACAGAATTCCTATCAGTGCACAGATTCTTTTTGATATACAAAACTGTATTTACTGGTTTAAAACTGCATTGCAAGAACCAGATGCTCAATATCTACAAATATAAAGGAATGCAGTTGCGACTATATGCTACCTTGAGTATCTTTTTGTCTGGAATATAATGGAGGATGATGTTCATAGAGCAAGAATAATCTTTTCTGCATGCTGATGATATAGCCTGGTCAGTCTGAAAAACTGGGTTAGATGAGCATAACAAACTGTATGACTTTGAAGTGTAAGTCTACAGCACTTTGTAACACGTTTACAAGAAAGGGAAATTCTGAAATGATAAAAACAAGCCAGCACTGCACATTCTGCCTAATAGCATCACCTTTTATACTCTGTGCTTGAAAACCTCTGTAAAAGAGTTTACTGAAGTAGCCGAGGGCAGTAATGTATGCATTCAGGAATCAAAATCCTAATTAATTTAGGAGTGAGAAATTAATTTAAAAGTGAAAACAGAGGAATTTAAACAATCTGGCCTCAAAACAGGACAGAAATTCCCTACTGGCGTTTTTGTTTATTTTAACAGAACCTGTTCTACTCAGTTGATTTCATTACTTTTTCCATAATGGAATGCTGGAATGTATTTCAAAATAACAAGATTGCACAGACATACCATTAGTCATCAAAGGCATTTTCTATCTGACTTAAATGTGTAGCATAGAAGTCCTGCTTGTACAATAAACAGAATTTTAATCATCTGTCTGTAAAATTGGGTATTGCAAAAGCAACTGAGCAACAGAATGATAAGTTAAAAGAAATAAATGTCACACGAACATCAAAAAAACAAATGTAGAAGAAGTTATTTAGTCACATCTTGTAAGACAAAAACGTGTCTTCAGCTACTGTGGCAGATTTTCAAAGCAGCTATCAGTGTTCTAAAAAAAAGGGGGACAATGAAACTTTGTACAATTAAAAAATTTTTATGTGTTTTACTCAATTCAGGTCTCTGAAACACAGGAGAAGATTTTTTTTTACTAGCAAACACCTGCAGGCTGATTTTCTTACTAGCTACAAATTATTTTTTAAAAGGAAGACACAGGCACAAACATCAAGACAAGAGTCATGCAGACAAGAGTCTAGAACATATTTAAAATCCTTAAAATGATTCCAACACTTATACTGGTCCCTAAGAGATCAGCATCCTCTTAGATTTCACTTGAATAATTTCCTTAAAAACATTCCTTGATTTTCCATCTCTACAATAGAAAAAAGACCAAAGAAAATTCTGTCTGTGCTTCAAGTCAACAGCAAAATCTGCTTTAAATTCCAAGTTGATCTTGCATGGTGAATGAAACTTATCATCTTACAGATATGAAAGCATCTACTTTTTTTTTGGCAGCTTGCTTGATCTAAGAATGAAAAGCTATGCACACTTAACAGATGTTGTACCTTTCTTGTGTTTTGCCCTCATCACAGGTTTTCTGGGATTTTTCTCCCTCATGTATCTTTGGTGGTTTTATTGTCAATGTCAAAAGGGAATAAGTTATTGGAAACTTCTGCATCTGAGACCAATGCTCACACAAAAGCTACAGAGACAGTCTTAATTCTCTAATTTACTTTCATATTTGCAGGCCATATCTTGGAGTCTAATAGACAGCTGTAAAATTCCTGCATCTGCTATTTTCTCAAAAAAATAATGAAAAACAAAAAACAAATGGCACCTTTAAAAATCCATTAAAATTCATGCTAAACAACTGAACACATTACCCTTAGAATCTGATGCTCCAGAAATAGCCCATGGCCATTTGTTTTGAAGGCTTAAATTTCTACATGCTCAGACTATAGCACATTAATAAGAAGGAGTTTATGTACAGATTTTTGATAAAATTTATTATTATGTTCAATCTTACAGTTTAAATTATCAACTAACATTTATTATTTTGTTCACAAACACGAGTAAAAATGTCTCCATACTAGAACATAATCTAAGTCCTTTTCTTAGTAAAAAAGTCATAAAATATTTTAATTCAGAAAAAATTTAACTATATCACACTTATTTGAATGGTATCACAACTGTTACTAACCACATTTAAATAAAACAGACTAAACAGTGAAATTAAATTGCTTCTTGGTTTAGAGGTTATTTTCATCACTTATTTCAGCTGCTATTTCCTGCTTTTGTATTTGTTTGCAATTCAGCAGTACTAAGCCATAATCCCTGCACAACTTACCCTGCTTATTGTGCACACACAATTATACTGCATAAGCAGTAAAAAAAAACCTTGATTCAAAATCTGAGCTGACGTAGATTTCCTAAACACAAACGGCACATGATGTTTCCTATTCTGTCTTAGCAGAAATCCTTCTGAGGGATTCGTGACACCCACCTACAGCCACAGACACTGCCTGGTTTGTCTTCTGAAGATCACTCTGTACTGAGACCAGCTCTGCCTGAGAAAAAGGGGTGAGACCAGGGACTACTTTTGCAGCTTTGAATCTCATTGTGACTAATTTGTTTTCTTGCTCTCTCTCTTAATTGATCACGGTTTTCTAACTAGGGCATTTAAGTTAAATGCCAAGGGCTATGCAGCACGCACAACTTCAGAATAGCTTTCTCATTAAAACATCAGAGGACAAAGTCTCAAGGAGAACTTGTAGTCAATATTCCACATTGTCTTTTATAATTCCTTCCTAGAGTGTCTGTTCTTGGCACTGTATTTATTTGCAGATCCTTACACAAAGGTAACTGGAGACATGTAGACTTACATGAAATTAAATTTCACCAAAGAATGTTGTTTGTTTCTAAAAGAGTTATGATTTCACACAGCACAAATGGAAAGTGAATGTAATAATAAGTTATTAGAGAAAATTCTGAAACTTTAATGGTCTTTTTAGACATTCCATGCTCTGGTAATGCTTCAGGGAGGATTTCCAACTGTTAAAGGCTCTATAATTTAAAATAAGTGAAGACATCAGGATTTGAGTCATTAATTGTTAATTATAGTCACCTAACTTTATTGGTTTCCTACAGAGTATCTAGTTAACAGTGATCTATAGACAGATTTTTTAGAATACCTGTAAACAAAAGAAGACTCAGGTACTTTATGTGATGGTTCCACACCATCTGCTACACTCTTTGAATGAAATGACTGTAAGAGTGAGTAAATTCAAAATGCTGTAGCAGATGGTCTTGACATAAAATGATGGCATTTGTGCCTTATTTTTGTTTTCTTTTTATTTACTACTGAGGAGAACAGAAGAGAATAAGCCCCAAATTTTATTAGAATATGGTAACATTATTCAGAACCATAAAGTATTTCAGAAAAAAAAAAAATGTAGCTTGTAAATCCACCATAATACAAAGGGGAGAAAACAGCATCCTAGATTAATATAAATTGTTAAAAGAGAACTTGTGCCCCATCCCTGGAAGTGTTTAAAACCAAGCGAGACTGAGCTTTAAGCAACCTGGTCTAGTGAAATGTGTCCCTGCCCATGGCAGGGAAATGGAAATAGATGATCCTTAAGGTCCCTTCCAACACAAACAATTTTATGATTCAATGTTATTGGAAATCTCCGTTTATCCTTCTTTCTACCATTTCTAAGGCTGGCTTTTTAGCTGTCTTCACAAATAAACAAACCCTTACTGGTGGAAGAATCTTCTGTTTCTTAATCCAGTGTTCTTTCCTCTATGTCTTCCTGAAGTTGTTAGGGAGCTTCATTTTATTCAGAAACTTCAATTAACTTTTGAACTAACTTTTGGGAACCAAGCAAATAGCAGCAAAAAATGTATCGATTTTGTCAGCAGTTTTTTTCTGTCTTTCCTTTGGGACATCTCAGTGACCTGCTCTCAAAATACTGAGTAATCTGAATGGCTCCAATGCAATGCTCCCTCTGTTGGTGATTCAGTTTGTCCCCAGCAACTGCATTAGCAGCCTTCAAACAGTCTTTTCATAAAACAAGCCCTCAGATGTCATTATTATTTACAGATGAAACTTGAAAAATTACTTTCAAGGGAAGACTAAATAAATAAATAAATACTGTAAAGGAGCTTGAATCAGATTGATTGTGACATAAACACTAGTTGATTTTTTTTATGTTAGAACAGAAATTTTACCTTATTGTTGCCTTTTGCAATACTATCAGCAGTAAATTTGTTTCTGTTGCTAGACAGTGAGGTGCATTCCAGGTCTCTCTAAGCATTACTTCCCATTACAAAACTTTCACCTTATTTTGTAGATTGAATGTCAACGTATTTTACACCAAATTCTGCATTGTACAGCATAATTCATGGTGAAGTAAGAGCAGCATAGTTATCAGACTCAAGCTGCAGAATCAGCTACTGAACTACTTGGCAATACCCAAAATAAACAGAGGTAAAAATAAAGTGATAAAAAGTTCCTGAGAAGAATGTGGTTGTATCTAATTCAGTGACAGGTGATAGGACACAGCAGAATAAATGTGAATACATTCAGTGACAGGTGATAGGACACAGCAGAATAAATTCTGTAATTCAAAATGTACTGAAAGTATTGGGAAAAATTATAAAGTCAGATTACATCATGAAACAAAATTTCCCATGGAAAAACTACTAGTACCTGATTTAAGGAGCTTCCTTCTATAATATTTTTATTTGGGTAAGATAAGACTCCTCTCATACATGTGGAATTGTTTCTTATTATTAGACAAAAAGATAAGGGAGGGGATCTAAAGATAATGGAATGTGCTCTCAGCTAAGTCACAGAGGAAAAGATAATAGAAGATAAAAGTCATAAAGCTCAACTTGGCATCAGTTTTTAGATGTGAATATTTATAAAAATGGTTATGAAAAATCTGTGATGGAGAATGGAAAAATTATGGGGAAATGAGCCCTCCTTTTTTACAGATATCTGAATAATTGTGTGGAACTTATGCTAAGAACAATTTAAAAAAAAACATAAGCCATGAACCTCTTAGGTGGGTCCTTCTCTTAGGAATTAACACAGTCTTCCTTCATGAAATAATTGAGAGATTGTAACACTGGCACATGACCTAATATTCTGTACAGGACTGGATATTTTTATCACAACATGATGATAGAACCATGAAATCAGGGCAGCTAGAGCAGCCATAAAAAATGCATTACTGAAATATCAATCAGAAAAGGAAAAAAAATACACCTCAAAACTATACTACAAAACAAAAAATTGACACAGAATTATTCGATTTTTCTCATTAATGCCATAAAACCACTGGAAGTGCCAAGCTGCATATTTTTGTTTAAAACATCAAATGTTGTCCTGCAAAGGAAAAAAGCCACTTCTTCCATACATTTGACTGACTTTGGCAGCACTTGATTGCTGCGACAAATTCAGACATAGGTCAAAAGTAACTACAGTACTCTTAGAAAGGTTTCTGCACTGCTTTTGAATGTATTTCATTGGTTGATCACCCAAAAGAGAAGACTTAACAACAGAAAAAGGGTGGCCCCATTGTGTTTAAGCATAAGTACAATAATATTAATTTTATTGAAGTATATTTTCATGGAATAGTTTTTAAATTTAGCTAAATGCCAAAAAAAGTCTCCTTTAATAACACAAGAAATAAGTCCAAGTTGATAAGAGTAATTATGACAACTATTTTACATATTTGCTTCATGAACATGACACATTTTGACAATAACATATTACAATAATTACTAAGTAGTCACTGCTTTAAATAAAAATATAAACTATCACTCTAAACACTAACACATAAAAAAGGCTCATCAATATTTAGGAAATGTTGAATGTGAATAGTATTTGAAAGTAGTTAATGAAATGTGAAAGTATGTATTTCCATAGGCCTAAAAATTAGATAACCCTTCAAGTCTCCAAAGTAATATTCAATCCATAGTTCTGGCTTACCATTTCACCTTTCTCACTGCATATTTTTAGGCGTTATTCATTTCTATTCCAGCATTGCTACAGCTATACTGGAATACAGTTTTGTCAGCTATATAGGTCATTTGTGTCAGTTACTTTTGAAAGTGCAATCTTTTCATGAGAACTTCATAGGACGTAGTCAGTTATGGCATGATTAAAAAAAAAAAAAGCAACTTTTTTCTGATTTTTTGTAATGAAAAATATACCACAAAATGAAGAAACTCCATAGAAATATTGAAGTTCACACTTCATTTTCAGTTGAATTCATTTTTCAGATTTCCTTGCTCATTTTTTCTTGGAAACTTGCTTGACAGTTCTATAATTCCCATTTACTACTGGAAACCTCAGCATTTTCTCTCCTTTGCCTTTGGAACTTGCTTTTCCTAGTATTTTACAAGACTATTCTCCTTCTAGTTCATAGACCAAAGTTACCAGGATTCTGCAAAATGAGATTCAGGTGCTTCTATGGAGGCTTCTGGGTAAGAGTCCACACCACACACGCTGCCCTAAACAAACTGCCAGGCAGCAGATGCAGTCTGGCAACCTTCAAACATCCAATGACAAAACCAAGCCAGCTCTGTTTGAAATTCTGCTGTGTTTTATTGCAACGTCAGCGTTGACTGTGTATTTGGAAATGGCTTTTGTCTTCATAAAGATTATGGGGTTTTTTCCTAATTGTTTCTTTCCTTCCTTCACTTAACCTCATAAATACATTTCTTCTTATTACAGTTGTAATACAGACAGCTAAAGAGCAGCCCAAAGTTAATTAAAGCCAGAATCCAAATTATGAAGTTCTAAATGAGAGTTAGATGTTTGGACATTCATAGAAAACATGATGACCATGTTGAAATAGACATATTGTTGCTGCAAATATTAATCCACATAAACTAATTTAATACTTTTGGGTGGTTTGCTAACTACCAATGAACCCAAAATTTAAATAATAAAATCCCATAATGAAATCCTGCCAATCAACTAGAAGTACTTCTCACATGCATGCCTCCCCTTGATAACAATAAGACTACCACAGGTATAAACAAAAAAGCAGCTTTGTGAGGAAATGTTAAACAATATTTTCTACTCCCTTCCAGAGAAAACAATTTTTATGTTCAATTATTTTTCAGTACTTGTAAACAAAAATTTCCAACAGACCTAGAAGAGTGCATAGGGGCACTCATTTTGCTATAACAAATTAGCATTTAATCCAAAAATAAGAGAGTTTGCTTTGAACGGCTTGGCCAATAGACATAAATTTTAATGATAGACAGATAAAAGCTGGCAGAGTGTAATATCATTTTTAATACAGTAACACAGGCATTCCCTTGCATAACAGCTCTCATTATGCAATTTCCAGTGGCAATGTAATTTATTGACTGTAATTTGCAGACACGTTTAAAACTAAATCTGATTTATATTTATGCAGCTGAATTTTTTTTCCAAAAGTAGATTTTATTTTATTTGACCTTGTTCCTCAAATTAATTTTTTTCCTTTCATCTTTCTGCTTAATAAATCAAGGAGAATATATACATAATGATTAATGTTAATAACTGCCCTGCAATAATATTGTGATGCACTGCATTATATGTCCTACTGGAATTAAAATCTAAACTTTTACCTTTTATTAATTGAAGAGCGGTAGTAAAAATCATAATATATATGCCAAGAGGATAGCAGAGAAATATGCAAAATGTGTTTCAGATTTTTTGCACATTCTATTAATTTATAAAAGGACTTATGCTTTAATTTTCTTACAATTTTTAATTCAATATTCAATTTGCACTCAAACGGAAATGTTTCAAACTGCAATATTTTTAGATGTGCATCTTCATTTCTGTAATTTCCCTCTTCATTCCTTCCACGTCAATACAAATTTTTCCTGATGAGATTGTTTTAGCAACTTGCATGAAAAAGTTTATTGTAATTTTCCTGCTTTGTAAAAAATTATGTAGATTATTTTTGAACACAGACCCATCCCTTCACTGTAAAGAGTCCACATGCTCCTGTGGCTGCTCAAAAACCAATATTGAAATGACATGGTTTTATTAAAGTGTATCCCAGAAAAGAAAATGGTTCTCTCTGTTGAAAAAGATAAGCATTAGAAACAAATTCTGAGAAAAACGAAGACATTTTTCTTTGTGCACCAGTAAGGGACCAGCCTCTTCTCAATTGATAATCCTATTTTTTTATTCATTAAAAACATTCAGAAACTTAAAAACTCACAACACTTCCAAAGTCAAAGACAAAATGTGTTAGAAACATAATTGGTTTAATAACTGGACTAGGCTTTAATCACTTTTTATTCTATTAGAACCTGAAAACTTAATTTCCAAGGTACAGAGTATTATGGATAGGATTCCCAATTTGGAAGACACAGGTGTAGCACTGCCCTTTTCCTCCCCTATTTTTCCTGTACTTCAAGTAAGTATCTTTCTAATGCTTTTCATTCATTTTAAATGCCTCCTCCTCTTTCTGGTGGAACAAAGATTTACAGAGAACGGTTGAAAAGTGAAAAAATATTTATTGCCCAGTCAACTATACAAGTCCCAGAGAACTTGTTACCTTTGAAAGTCCATTGTCTCAATGCACAATTTATGTATTCCAATCTAACTTGTGTAATTTGCTTTAATTCAGAAACTATGCATACTTCTTAGGCAACTGCTCTAAAAAAACTAACTATAGAGACAAGTTTGCTCACTTTCTCACAGGCTTCAAATGAATCATAGAATCATTAAGGTTGGAAAAGACCTCCAATACCATCAACTCCAACTGTTGACACCATTCCACCATGAATATCACTCATTTCTTGAACACATCCAGGGAGAGTGACTCTACCACTTCCCTGGGCAACCTTTTCCAATGTTTAATTATGCTTTCAGCTAATAAATTTTTCCTAATATATATCCTGAACCTCCTCTGGCGCAACTTGAAGCTGTTTCCCCTTGTGCTACCACTAGTTGCCGGGGAAAAGAGACAAACATCTGAGACAAAAATGTATGTCTGAACTCCTCAGTGTCTTGATGTAAAACCTAACTGCCTGCTGCTAGAAACCAGCACATTTAGGAGACAGCTTCTAAGCACCAGAGCTCGTGACAAACCTCCAGGATTGAGTTCAACTGAGCAGATTTGGAGAAGTATATTTTGGGTGGAAGCACCAATACGGGCTATTGGGCACCAGTCATACATTTACACCCTATTTAAGATTTAGTACAAGATTCTGCAACTTACCTTTAAAACTATAACAGGGTGTTTTTTCTTCAAATAATGTGCCTGTAGGAATTGTAACCCAAATATCTGAACTGCAGGGACAATTTTAAATTTTTATTTGAAAAATAGTGGTTTTTTTTAAAAATGCATGACACCACCTACAGTAAGAATAATCTAAAATTACATATTACTATTTAAGGCAATGCTAAGAACATTGCTTTCATCAGAAAGACTAGGAGAAAGTGAGTCTCAGACAAAAAATGTTACAGAAAAATGAGCACAATGTTTGTCAGAAAGTATCAAGAATAACTGCTACAGTGGCAAGACAGTGACCAAGACAGTTTAAATATATGACATAGTTATATGAGTAAAGCATGTTTTTATCAGTGTCTAGGCTGAGATTATTTCTTCCTAAAATTTTTATTTTACGAAGATATTCAGAGTGTGCCCAGTGTGGGAGGTAAGGAGATGGAGTAGATTTCCAAGAGTTTTGCAAAGGAAATCCATGATTTGGAGTACTTCCCAGTGCAGGAATAGCATCCGTGGTTTTTTTGGTTTATTTTTTCCATCCACTAGGCAAGAATGATAACAGCAGCATTCAGAGTGGATAGGAAAAATCTGTGGAGACTGAGATCACTAATAAGGTAAATGGGGAAAAAAAGGGGTGGATGTTGGAAGTAGGGAAGGGCCTCTAGATTAGATAACAGCTGAATAAGGTAGGTGTTTTCTTTCAAGTACTATAAGAGGAAGAGAGACACTCTGAGGGATGAAAGAAGCAGAAAGGGATACTGGTGCTAGAAGATGAAAGAAAAGCAGAAACGTTTCATCTCCTCTCTTAGTAAAGGGAATTTGTTTCAGAGAGAAATACAGAACATAGCGTGCTATCCTTTCAATGCTCCCAGAGGAAAAAGGGTAAGTAGATTAGGGAAGTGAGGGTCATGATAAAGATCACCTCTTTCTGATTGATAAGGTCAGCTTTTAAAAAGGTTTTGCACATAACTGTTTCAGGAAAAGAGGCAGCTGGGATTTGAAACTTCAGTTGTTACTTTGGCATTCCAGAAACACAACCACTGCTCTTCCAGCTTCCTTCTCTTGTCCGTTCTGGGCCACTCTCCTCCTTTCTGGCCTAGAGGGTGGGATCATACCAGCACTTTTCTCAGTATGAAAACAGAGCTCTCTGCACATGACAAAACTGCCATTTTCCTGTCTCACCACAGCTGCAGAGTCACAGAATATTTGAAGTTTGAGAGCACCTCTGGAGACTGTCCACTGCAATTCACTGCTCAAAGCAGTGACAGCACCCAGAACTGCAGGATTCCCAGTCACATTTTTTAATGTCTTCAAGGATTAAGACTTCACCACTTCTCTGAGCAACCTGTTCCTCTGTTTAATCAGTCTTACAGACTATGATTCTGTCTTTCTCAAAAATCCTTCAGATATCTCCCATGTCCTGCAGCAGGAAAAGACTGTTTAGGAAACACAGTGTGCTGAGTTCTTGAAAAAGACTTACCACAAATATATTATTTCTAGGCTTTATTATTCTATGACTGACATAAACAGATGCATAAATAAATAAATAAAGGAAAATCATCTTTCCACTAGTGAACATATATACATGAAGATCATTTAAAGGCAGATACTAAAAGAAAATACCAACAGTGAAAACAAATACAACATATATGGGAGAATAATAAATTCAAATTATATCCATTAGTACATAGTGCTTACAATATGCATTTAGAAAATCTAAATTATGCCACTCTGCTCCTAGTGTACTTATACAATGGACTGCAAGTATCCAGAATTCCAGTTAGTGTATTTCTGCAATCTGATATACTACAAATATGAATTTTAGTTCTTGACTAAGAAGGAAATACACAATTGTCTTCTCAAACACATTTTCATTTTGAAATCTTAGGCTGAATTAATATGAAAAAAATTGATCCACCTTTATAGGAAAAACTCTTCCTCCTACTATAACTTAATGGTCAGGAAAGAAGATAAAAGAGATTAAAGTACACAGAAAGAATATTAACTTACTTTTTTCTACTATACTTATAATAGTAATTTAAAAGAAATCTCAGGTTTTGCACATAACTGTTTCAGTGCATCCTTATTATCTAAGCAGTCAGACATGACTTTGTCCCTACACTTATATCACAGTTTCTGAAACTGAGTAAAATTCACAGTTATTAATTTTATTGCACACTTCTGTACCTCAGCTAAGTACCAATTTTTATATTCCATTTTGTACAGCACATTTTGCCACTGCAGCCCTCTGAACTCTGTTTAACACATTTTACTGTTAACAGCCAGCCAGTGCCTTTGTCTTACTGAGCAGACATGCAGCAATAATTAAGTTCAACAACAGCACACAAATGCCAGATGACCCTTCGACCTGAGACTTGATAGCCACAGGGAAAGGGAAGCTCTACATCATGGCATTTTATGTATACATGACTTAGTATCTTCTAAAAAGCAGGAATTGCATTCCAGAAGGATTGAAGCGATACAAGAGAGTAGGACGAAGCAATACAAGAGAGTAGGACAAGAAGCTTTTTTTTTAAAAGCAAACTGGTATAAGAAAGGATAAAAAGATAATTACAATATTTTTGAAAGACATATTTAGATACAAGTGTATGGGGAAAGGAGAAAATTAATAAAAATGCCAGGGATGGCCAAGGACTTTGAAAGAACCTGAATACTGAATATTGGCATGCAAAAGGAAATTCGTAGCAGTTAAACATTTGCTTTTATCCCACATCAGTATTGAATAAAAGAGCTAAAAATCCGTAGAGTTTAAATGAGGTCTTATCTGATGCATTCTTAGAATGAAATGAGTGCAGTTAAGACACAAGGGAGCAAGTGTGCTTTCAGATGGATACTACCTTTCCAGAAAATCTATGTCTAAAAACAGATTAAGACACCATTTTTTCTTGTGAGGCAAAACATCAGACAACCCACAAAAAAAAACCCTAACCCAAACCCACACTTTTTATTGTATAAACACACTTATATTTATGTACCTATAACTCCATGTAGGTGTGTCTATATATATATGCATACATATCTATGTGCCCACACAGGTAGATTGCCAGCTTGAAGTGTTCCATTGCTGAAAAATTCATAATTAGTATTTTGAACAACATTTTCTTTTTCTTCTGGAAAAGCACCTTATGCTGTTGTCAAAGTCTATTAAAACATATAATACACATCAAAGTCAAATAGAGTATGCAGTCNGTGGTTTATTCCCTAATCTCAGTTTCTCTGTCATAAAACCCTTTCCTTCCTTTTTTCCCACCACACCAATGGCAGGAAACTCTGTGTGTTATGGCTAGTCTATGTTTATAAATAACCTAATTTTGACATCTAGTTACTGCTCAAAACCCCTCCCAACTTATTGCTCACTTATTCTTACATTTCCCCCAAGGAGGGACACTAACTGAAACTCCTCTACTAAGCTGACAATACTCGCCAAATTTTCAGGATCCTAAAACCTTTTGCCTTTCTGTCAAAATAGGTTGAAATTGACTGGATTCCTGTGTTTTAGAGTTTATAGACAGAAAACACAATTGGACAAGTTTGCTTTTTTCACAAGAGCAAGTTTGGAATGTGAGCAAAAGCCTCCATGTCAAATTGTACTCCTAGAGTTAAATGGTAATTTTCATGTGTCCTTACACATCAAACCCAGAAATGGGAAGAATTAGTGCTTTTAGGTGAGCTGTGGCTTACCTCACAGTAATGCAGACATCTAAAGTGATCACCTGAGTCATGTTCCTGAACCTCTCTTGAAGCACCTATGTAGATAATTCAATTTAGAAGAGAAAGAAACCCCACTTGAGATTCTTTTAGGTAGACACTATATTATGAATAGGAAGAAAGTACTAACAGGTAACAGATGTCTTAAAAGGTAATCAGGAAAAAAGCAGGCAAACCCCATGAGTCTTAAGCTGTGCTTTAATTAATGAATCTTCATTTCAAGAAACTTTGGAAAACACATTTGGAAGTATTTCATAGCTAGCAATATGATTGATCCATATCATCAAAACTGAGGTTTTAATAGGCAAATCCTTGACATTTTGATCTCAATTAGCATAAAAAGTATCCAAATTGTAAGTTATCATAAGATTAAAAAAAAAATTCCTTCAGCTGCTCTATTTAAAATACAATACAATTTATATTTTTTATTCAATTGAATATGAACTTCATTTTGAAAGTGAATGCAATACTTTTACTTAAGAAGGCTCTTAGCTTAGAAGAAGCAAGCATAGAAATTCAGTCATTCTCAGTGACTGACATTAATTAAAAAAAAAAAAACAACAAACCCAACCTCCAAAACATTAACAAATTCAATAAGCAGACTTTTGGAAGACTTAGCTTAATATCTTAAAATTCAAGAAAAAATTGTAACATACTAGGTATTTAAGCCAAAAATGTTTCCAAAATATCATCTGTCATATGAGAAAGAAGATAAATTTTCCTTATTTTCCTCTAGCAAAGGTGCAAGAGCCAATAACAGAAATTTCAAGAGTATTAACAGTGACTTATAGCATCCTCATGAAATTGAATTGAGTTCACCTGAACTGTAAGACACCTACCTTTTATTTCTCAGCCCCCACTAAATCTCTTTGTTTAGCAAATACAAAACATTTAAATTAGCTTCAGAATGTCAAAAATGTTATGATGCAGACTTCAGATCTTGTTTTGACTTCATTTCATAGGAGCTGTCAACCAGCTCTTCAGGAAAAATGGTGTGGCTACTGGGCCCTTGTTCGCCTTGTCTTTCCCATATCACATGTTTGACTTAATCACACCTATATTCCCCATGCTAATCACTATTCTAACCTTCTGTATTTACACTGCAGTCTTGTTCCTATTTTTCATCTTTTCTTTACTTTGAAATTCGATGCTGCTATTCATGCTGGCACCACAAGAGATAGGATATGAACCCTTTGCTTTTTCAATCCTTATTCATATATTTTGACCACACGTGTGCTATTTGCAGTATGACTTATTTCCTTCCACAAACAATTCTATGTATGCAAACTCAAAAGAGGAGATTCAGCTGATTCGTGATAAATTAAATACATAAATGACACAGAGACCATTGAAAAAACATTTGTTAACAGAACACAACAAAAACTCTAAAAACAAGTGTTTTGTCATAATTAAACCTAACACAGTTATGTAAATCTTGAATATAGGTCATGAACTAACCCAATAACATAATTACAATTCTTTCTTACAGGGACCTTACATCATAGAATCACTAGGTTGGAAGAGACCTTCAAGATCATCAAGTCTAACCCAGCCCTAATAACACCTCAACTAAACCACGGCACCAAGTGCCCCATCCAGCCCTTTTTTAAACACATCCAGGGTTGGTGACTCCACCATCTCCCCAAGCAGACCATTCCAGTACTTTATTTATTGACTTTTTTTCATCCCTCCAGAAATCTTAATAAAAACATTGTGCTTAACAAGAAATATTACAGAGAATATTTGAGGTTGATTAACCAAAGTTAGTCATCAGTAATGATAAAGAGAGTTACAATGGAAGGTGTTATAATGAACATTCAATGGGATAACTCCTATTGCTGTTAAATTTAACTAACTGGTCAACACTTCTAAATCAAGTTATAATGACATAAGGAGGTTTTTTTAGGGTATTAATGACACTGGCAACACTCAGTTAAAAGAACTAGGAAGAGCTGAAATAGACAGATGTATTTCCATTAGAACCTAGTGAGGGAACCATTTTAGAAGGATCACATGTGAATAAAATGAGAAAAAAAATCTGTTCTTCCAGGAGTGAAAATGAAGGCTGAAAGGCAACTGTGTGAAAACATTCAAGCAGGTGACATGCAGTAAGAGCAGAATCATATGGATTATTTAGTAAACACTATGAGCAGTTCCACCCTTCTTTCAGTATGATTGCACAGGTGCAGCATGTGCCCACCTCCTGCCCTACTTACACAGTGAGAGAAACAATGACTAAGGAAGATGTTATTTCCATTACAGTTCTGTTAACCTTCAGTTAATAAACAGGATTAGAATCACTTTCAATATTGCCAATAGTAAATAACTGAATATCCAATTTAGCAGACAGATAGCATCTCCAAATCATACAAACAAACCCTTGATGTAGACAAGGAGAGAGGGCATAGATCTGTCCCTTGGTCAGAGCATTTGTTGAATTATTCAAATATCCACAGCTAAGAACGAGAAATTAGGTTGAAAAATCAAAATTTCAGTTTTGTAAATCACAATTCTACCGATTTTTAATTCTATTAAAGTAGCAGGGTGCTTGTTCTGCCTGATTGCCTGTTTCCTTCTACATTGTTTTTCCTGCTTGTATAATAGAGAACAGAACTGTAAGAAAACACATTTATATTCACATATATATATTTACCGCCCACAATTACAAAATATTTGGCCTCGTTGTAATGGTATGAATGGAAAGGTTTGATTCCTGTCATATTAAACAAAATATTTTCCAGCAGAAAGAAGCAGCTAGAATTTTACCACACAGGTATTGATATTTTAAAAATTTTGGTTCTAGTCACTTCTTCCTTCAAGTATAGAATAAAGCAGTAGGCTTTCTAACTTGAATCTGTGCACTTGCAGATGAAAAGCAGACTGTTGCTTTCAATCATTAAGGCATAAAGCGTTTTTTCATCTAAATATTAGGAGGAATCATCACCTCCTTGGCTTACACTTTCGCACCACAGTTCTGATCATCAGAGATACTAAAGTTAGAGATCAGTTCAGCCCAAGTGCAACATTGCTATCAGCAGTGTTGGAATGATCTGACGATTTTAGATCTCTCTTTCCACAATAATTCATTAGAGTCCAAGTTCATTGTGACTCCAAGGTGTATCCTGAAGCTCATATTTCTTATCTAGGATCACCAAATAAAATGAAGCTTCCCTCTTCTAACCTAGGCTCTTAGCCAAATCTTAAAGGCAAGCTGATTTTATCTGTCATCACAAAGAAGCCAGTGATGGTGTCAGACATCCGTGAAGATCTATTTCTGTTAAAATAGTGCACAGTATTGCTTTTCCTGAAAACACACAAAGCCCCCAATAAATTGAAGGTAGTTTACTTGCTTATAATACTTGCTTACAGTACACTTCCAAATGGGTATTAATAAAAAGACAGCGAAATTATTTGATAGATGTGTTCCTTTCTTCTGGCTTATAGCAATATACATTTAAGAAAGAAAAAGGAAAAAGCACTGGCATCATTTCCATATAGTAAGCATCATAGATTTCACACACAATATGTCACTACTACAACAACATACCACATGCATGATGTAGCACGCATCATGCATGTAATATGTTCATTGAACTCCCAGGTAAGGACACCTACAATGGAAAAAAGTTTCATGTAACTAGTTTACATTTTTTCCCTCTTCTAATTTTTCTCCTGCTTAGATAACTGAGATGACTGCCTCAAACTTTTTTAGAGAAAACAGAACCTATTTAAACATATATATTTTTCATATATTTAATGCACACTTTTAAAAAACTGCATTGGATTTAGAGATACATGACAATTTCTAAATATATGCTTCCAAGCAAGGCATCTTTTCCATCACTCCTGGACTGAAATAAAAATTTATTATAACACTATGCAAGTAGTCTACATTTTACTAATATTTAGCTCTTTGCAGCAATATTCTCTGTCTCTATTAGGTAGCTGATCATATTTCAGCCATTTAAACTGTACTTATTCTCCACAGTAAATGGTAGAAAATAGCAGTTTGGGAATCTCAGTCAAAATGTCAAACTTGCAGCTGCTCATGAAAGTGATAGATTCATTACTCTTGAAGATTTTGTGTGGTTCATGCTATCACATCAAGAGAAGAAAAATAAAATTGATTATATAATCTAGAGTCTTCCATTTACTTCCAAAGTATCCTAAGAAATATACTGAAGAAATAATTACTCTATTATTTGATTAGGTATTACTTAACTGTGGAGATAAAGCAAGTGTGACTTTCACTGAATCATCATTTGCCAGAAAAGAAGGAGAGTATCTTTGGTCATAGGCTTGCCAAGTTGTGAAGATGGATTTAAAATAAAGTTGCCAAAGAAGAGGAACTCAGTCCATCCCACACCTGGCAGTTTGATGCCAGTGCCAGCAGATGGCTAGAGCCTGGAGAGGGATCACAAAATCAGCAGGAGGGCACCTACTGCAGAAGAGCAGCACAAAGGGATTCCAGCCACTCCAGAGAGTAAGTTGGTTTCATTAAACCAAATTTAAATTTCTCTGTGAAAAGGCNAAAGCACTGGCATCATTTCCATATAGTAAGCATCATAGATTTCACACACAATACATCACTACTACAACAACATACTACATGCATGATGTAGCATGCATCATGCATGTAGTATGTTCATTGAACTCCCAGGTAAGGACACCTACAATGGAAAAAAGTTTCATGTAACTAGTTTACATCTTTTCCCTCTTCTAATTTTTCTCCTGCTTAGATAACTGAGATGACTGCCTCAAACTTTTTAGAGAAAACAGAACCTATTTAAATGTATTTATTTTTCATATATTTAATGCACACTTTTAACAAACTGCATTGGATTTAGAGATACATGACAATTTCTAAATATATGCTTCCAAGCAAGGCATCTTTTCCATCACTCCTGGACTGAAATAAAAATTTATTATAACACTATGCAATTAGTCTACATTTTACTAATATTTAGCTCTTTGCAGCAATATGCTCTGTCTCTATTAGGTAGCTGATCATATTTCAGCCATTTAAACTGTACTTATTCTCCACAGTAAATGGTAGAAAATAGCAGTTTGGGAATCTCAGTCAAAATGTCAAACTTGCAGCTGCTCATGAAAGTGATAGATTCATTACTCTTGAAGATTTTGTGTGGTTCATGCTATCACATCAAGAGAAGAAAAATAAAATTGATTATATAATCTAGAGTCTTCCATTTACTTCCAAAGTATCCTAAGAAATATACTGAAGAAATAATTACTCTATTATTTGATTAGGCATTACTTAACTGTGGAGATAAAGCAAGTGTGACTTTCACTGAATCATGATTTGCCAGAAAAGAAGGAGAGCATCTTTGGTCATAGGCTTGCCAAGTTGTGAAGATGGCTTTAAAATAAAGTTGCCAAAGAAGGGGAACTCAGTCCATCCCACACCTGGCAGTTTGATGCCAGTGCCAGCAGATGGCCAGAGCCTGGAGAGGGATCACAAAATCAGCAGGAGGGCACCTACTGCAGAAGAGCAGCACAAAGGGATTCCGGCCACTCCAGAGAGTAAGTTGGTTTCATTAAACCAAATTTAAATTTCTCTGTGAAAAGGCACATAACATGAATAAAGAAACAACAAGAAAGCTTCTATAGGTATGGAGATGATAAAAGGAAGACCTGGGAAAACGTGAACCCTTTTCAGTAAGAGATTCGTGACCTGGTTACCCAGGATATGGAGAAGGCTGAAGTACTCAATTACTTTTTTTCTATTGGTCTTCACCAGTACCACCCAAGTCACAGAAGGCATAGGCAGGAACTGGGGGAATACAGAAGCACCCACTGCAGGAGATCAGGTCTGAGAATATTTAAGGTGAGAACACTGAGAGGTGCAGAAGTCCATGGGACCTAAGGGAACCCACTGATAAAATGCCTAAGCCACTCTCCATCATCTTTAAGAAGTCACAGCAATCTGGAGAAGTTCCCACTGATTGGAAAAGGGGAAACATTGTTGCAGCAGCCCTCTTGTTGGAGGGTAGAAATGAGCTGAGACACAGACTTCTTCTTTATCATAGCATGAGAAAGGTCCTGCTTTATTCCTCTTTACAGCTCAGCCATCCTGACTCCAGCTATTCATTGAGTCTGGCTGCAGCAAGCCCCTACTGTAGGTTTCCCTTGCAGCCTTTTGCTGCTGGTTGTTTCCTGCTAAACTCTGACTGCAGGTATCAGTTTTGCAGACTCTGCATGCAGGCATTTACCCAGCCAGACTGTAACTGCAGGTTCCAACAACAGGCTGTAACTGCAGACCCAGACTGACCTCACAGCAGTGATTCTCTCTCCCCAGTATTCTTCTTCTTGATTCCCCCTCAACACGTAATCCACTCCCTTTTATCACACTTATCTTTATTGGCTATATCTGTGACTCATCAGAGGTGAGGCTGTATTGGGTAATTAATCACCCATATTCCCTTTTCCTACAAAACATAACCTACATTTTTAAAAAGGGGAAAAGGGAGACACAGTGAATAGCAGATCACTCGGTCTTACTTCTGTGCCTGGCAAGATCATGGAGCAGATCCTTGTGTAAACCAAGGCAACCACAATCTGCACCATACCAGAAGAAGTGTGACCATCAGGTCAAGGGAGGTGATTTTCCCCCCTCTACTCTACTTCTGTGAGACCTTACCTGGAATACCGCATCCAGCTTTGGGTCTCTGAACAGAAGGATGTGGATCTGCTGGACTGAGTCCAGAGAAGGGCCACAAGATTAGCAAAGAGATAGAACACCTCTCCTATGAAAACACTTAGAGACAGTTGGAGTTGTTCAGCCTGGCAAAGAGAGAGCTTGTTGTAATTCAGCTTTAAAGGATTTTAGTTTTACCTTAGGACCAAAAAGGAAAAAGCCCTATAAACTTCTATGCTCCCCAAGCTGCCATTGGCTCTCTGCCAGGACAGAGGCATCGATAGGTCTCTTTACCTGTCTTTCAGCAATGTAGCTGTTCTCTATTGGGCAATTTGCCAAGGACACCTCCTCAATCATCAGATACTTAATGGGCTGCACAAAGCCCCTCGTGGCTTTTTGGGGTGCTTTATGTGGTGCTATGGTCTCCCTGCACTTGTGTACGGCTTATTTTTATTCGCTTTATACTGTTTGTTATTTTCTGTTTTTATTAAAACCTTTTCTGTTACAAGGCACACCTGAAGAAGTGGTCTTGCTCTTATTAAGCCACTCTGTGAGGCACAGGCACCCTCAAAGACTTGATGCATCTCCACGTGGCTCACTCCACTCTGGCCACGTGTAAGAATGTATCAAGAGCTGCCATCAGATGGGCAAGGCGTAAGGACAACTCAAGTGATTAAAGCTGACACACAGGAAATTTCAAGTAGATGTAAGGAAAAAGAAAAAAAAATTAAGTTTGTCAAACACAAGAGCAGGCTGCTCAGAGGAGTCAAAAAATTCCTTGTACAAGTAGGAATTCATTTCTTTGGAGCAGGAGGTTGCACTGGATAACTTCTAGAGGTCTCTCTCAATCTAGATAATTCTATAACTCTTATGGACATCATAAATAGCAACTTGAAAAGTAGCTGCTGCAGGAAGTACTTTATCTGTGGTTTCATAGAGCTTGACATCCAGTTTATGGATGTTTAGTGGATACACCTACTGCTGCTCCAGACTGTTCTGGGTAGTCAAAAGTGTGACTAACTGGGGTTCTCTCTTTACCACAACCAGCTCAACACAACTCAGGAGTTGCCCTATGACAGAATAAACCTAGAAAATTAGGTTAAAGAAAGTTCTGTGAAAAATTAATCCTGTTCATTTACGCTCTAAATCATTTTAAAGATCACTCTAACAAAGCTTTGTCAATAGTATTATCGCTGATAATTACCTCCAAACTTTCTAAAAGAAGCTTTTCAACCAGCCCGCCTTAGTCGGTGTCCAAGTGAATCTTCAGATTATTTCACAGTTTAGGAGCAGATACAGGCAACAGTTTGCCTTCCTGTAAGCAGTGAGATTGACAAATTGAAAGAATGAGAATTTATTTGCATTAAAGCAGTTAGTCATAAGCATTGTTTGCCTAATACAGCTTTACAAGTGCATCCACATGCTAAACAAAAGAGTTTTCTTTTGATCCTGTAAACATTCACTGTCAGCTGCAATATGGACTATATTAAACAACTTGACTTAAAAGAAGACTTCAAATGCTCCAGAATGGATGTCCTTGTGGTAACATCCATAAGGAATCTTTCTCCTTCAGATAATCCTCTCCATTCCTGTAGATGATAAAATTTGCAGCAAAGAGAAATTAGCATGATGTGATGAGTGCCATGAGCAGGTTGGTTTTGATTTATTCCTCCTCTCCCTTCATCTTCCTATCTGACTTCTCTCTGGATAACAGCTGCACTCCCAGATGATGTACTGTTGGTGCTGTTCTTAGCAGGGCTTTCTCAAATGCTCTGTAAAGTCAAGAAAGCCATCTGCAGGAATTATGAACAGATGATCCATGACAAAATGTTCACTCTTGAGGTTGACATTGCAAAGCAGACAAATGAACCATGTGGCCATTAAGTTCTTGCTTTTTCTTGTGCTTATAACTTTCCTGATGCTTGGATGGTTTTCTGATGCTGCCACATGCAGGTATAAGAGTCCTGTGGTATTCAGGGACTCCCCTTTTGACTCCCAGTTATCCCACTTGTAATTTCTGATTTGATTCTTCCTGGTATGAATTCTCCATATTCCCTGATTAACAAATTATCAAATACCTATATGTGTATATAGGGACCTGTCTTATTAAGTCAGTGCAAGCTGCAGCTTGGCTGTGAAATGAATAAAACTTGTTAAAGTTCCCAGAAAATATGGCTTAATTAATGGTTTTCTACAATGGGGCTAGAATAGCAGTAGTTGTTCATTTTCACTCCAAGCAGTGTGAACAAAATAGCTCTGAGCATTTTGATTAGGCAAGATACTTTCTAGCACAATCTACCAGCTACCCTCAAGCTACCAGAATAAAGGGAAAAGACAGAAAACTTGGCCTGCTGGTCTGCTACCTTGCAGCCTGACCTTTCATTCAGAGAAAACCAGAATGGAGTCCTTCATTTTAAGCCAATTTCAGTTCTAAATCTGTCCTGGTTTTAAAGCATACAGCTGAACAAAACAGATTAGCCCAGCTGGTTTAGCATTTCAGTTTTGTTAAAAGGACTTTTGGTGATATAGCAAATCAAGGCAGAGAAAAGTGCTAGGTATTCTGTTCAAAGTCTGCACTTTCTGTGTTGCCATAGCTTTGGAACCCTTCTCAATTAATAAGCAGTGCCACATCACCATTTTTTACTTAATCTCAATTTTTGTGGTTTCCCTGCTTGAATTCAAAAAGCCCAAGAGCCTCAAAATTTATTGCGTAGATGATCTTTAAGACAAAAGTGTAATTCATGGCAAATAGCTCTTAGAGTGAAAGTATTTCTATTTAAAAAAAAAAAAAGAGCCTTGAATTCTGAAATCTGGCTAAATAGCTCGGTGTTTTGGGTTATCTTTATTTCTCAGAATATCTAGATAGATTCAATGTAATGTGATGATTCGAAGAGTGCGGGACCTATATTAATGAAAACTGAAAGGTTACTTGGTTTTTTAAATTTTAAATATTCATATACCTCCCTTTATTAAGGAGTTTGAAGATACAAGTCAAAAGTCGTAATAAAATCATATCTGAAATTATCGGAAGATGTGCTTTAAACAACGGAAGGACTCTCTAAAAAAATCTGAATTTATAAATAAATTTAATTTTTTATTACCTTTTTTTATATTGTAGATTGTTGACTATTTTTCACATCTAAAAACTTGGCTATATCAAGTGTAGATACANATTGAAAGAATGAGAATTTATTTGCATTAAAGCAGTTAGTCATAAGCATTGTTTGCCTAATACAGCTTTACAAGTGCATCCACATGCTAAACACAAGAGTTTTCTTTTGATCCTGTAAACATTCACTGTCAGCTGCAATATGGACTATATTAAACAACTTGACTTAAAAGAAGACTTCAAATGCTCCAGAATGGATGTCCTTGTGGTAACATCCATAAGGAATCTTTCTCCTTCAGATAATCCTCTCCATTCCTGTAGATGATAAAATTTGCAGCAAAGAGAAATTAGCATGATGTGATGAGTGCCATGAGCAGGTTGGTTTTGATTTATTCCTCCTCTCCCTTCATCTTCCTATCTGACTTCTCTCTGGATAACAGCTGCACTCCCAGATGATGTACTGTTGGTGCTGTTCTTAGCAGGGCTTTCTCAAATGCTCTGTAAAGTCAAGAAAGCCATCTGCAGGAATTATGAACAGATGATCCATGGCAAAATGTTCACTCTAGAGGTTGACATTGCAAAGCAGACAAATGAACCATGTGGCCATTAAGTTCTTGCTTTTTCTTGTGCTTATAACTTTCCTGATGCTTGGATGGTTTTCTGATGCTGCCACATGCAGATATAAGAGTCCTGTGGTATTCAGGGACTCCCCTTTTGACTCCCAGTTATCCCACTTGTAATTTCTGATTTGATTCTTCCTGGTATGAATTCTCCATATTCCCTGATTAACAAATTATCAAATACCTATATGTGTATATAGGGACCTGTCTTATTAAGTCAGTGCAAGCTGCAGCTTGGCTGTGAAATGAATAAAACTTGTTAAAGTTCCCAGAAAATATTGTTCAATTAATGGTTTTCTACAATGGGGCTAGAATAGCAGTAGTTGTTCATTTTCACTCCAAGCAGTGTGAACAAAATAGCTCTGAGCATTTTGATTAGGCAAGATACTTTCTAGCACAATCTACCAGCTACCCTCAAGCTACCAGAATAAAGGGAAAAGACAGAAAACTGGCCTGCTGGTCTGCTACCCTGCAGCCTGACCTTTCATTCAGAGAAAACCAGAATGGAGTCCTTCATTTTAAGCCAATTTCAGTTCTAAATCTGTCCTGGTTTTAAAGCATACAGCTGAACAAAACAGATTAGCCCAGCTGGTTTAGCATTTCAGTTTTGTTAAAAGGACTTTTGGTGATATAGCAAATCAAGGCAGAGAAAAGTGCTAGGTATTCTGTTCAAAGTCTGCACTTTCTGTGTTGCCATAGCTTTGGAACCCTTCTCAATTAATAAGCAGTGCCACATTACCATTTTTTACTTAATCTAAATTTTTGTGGTTTGCCTGCTTGAATTCAGAGAGCCCAAGAGCCTCAAAATTTATTGCGTAGATGATCTTTAAGACAAAAGTGTAATTCATGGCAAATAGCTCTTAGAGTGAAAGTATTTCTATTTAAAAAAAAAAAAAGAGCCTTGAATTCTGAAATCTGGCTAAATAGCTCGGTGTTTTGGGTTATCTTTATTTCTCAGAATATCTAGATAGATTCAATGTAATGTGATGATTCGAAGAGTGCGGGACCTATATTAATGAAAACTGAAAGGTTACTTGGTTTTTTAAAATTTAAATATTCATATACCTCCCTTTATTAAGGAGTTTGAAGATACAAGTCAAAAGTCGTAATAAAATCATATCTGAAATTATCGGAAGATGTGCTTTAAACAACGGAAGGACTCTCTAAAAAAATCTGAATTTATAAATAAATTTAATTTTTTATTACCTTTTTTTATATTGTAGATTGTTGACTATTTTTCACATCTAAAAGCTTGGCTATATCAAGTGTAGATACAGGGTTTGAGATTTAGTGTACTGAGTAAACAATTAACACCAACAATCCTGTCCACAAAATTTCTTCAAAATAATTAACCATTCTTTCATGGAATAAAAATATAATAATACAAAGAACATGCAGTTTTAATCTTGGTGGAGAAAATAGATTTTACTCTTTCAAGCTCTGGATTTTTTTTTTATTTACAAAAAAAACTCAGTACAAATTATACAAAATATCATATTCCTCACATCTGAGATATATATGCTGCTGGTTTCCCAGTCCTTCCCTCTGGAGGACAGCCCAGCAAACGAGTGGGCCACACAACCGGAGCCCAGTGTGCAGTGTAGCTGTGGTGAGAGTGTGCTCCAAATGCTGGAAGAAAGAAGGGAGGTCTCCGTGCAGGGGCTAAACCAGGTTTATTGAACCCCGATGTGGGGAAGCAACCGCACCTGATGAATGCCTGCTGTGCAGAGCCGGGAACAATTGTGAACAGTGACTTTTAACAGGGGGAGGATCCAGGGGCGGGGAAGATACAGCATCCAATCAGGGAAAGGCAGGGAGGGGAAAAGAGTTAACAGACATAACACAACAACCAATAACTGAGTTCTGGGCGAGTTCCCAAAATGGAGCAGCCACTCCAGGCTCTCCCCAAGGAGAACCTTCCAGAACTGTGGGCCAGGCAAGGGCTTGAATGACAATGCTGAGGAGGGCCCACCAGCATGCTGGCCTATCCCTTCACAGGGAGAGGCACACCCAGGAAGAAACCATGACATAACAGAGGGATGTTGGGACAAACCAAGTTAACATTCAAAACTTAAAATTACAAACCCCAACAATATGCAGTACTTCCTGCAGATTCTTACTATCTTCCTATCAATCTACTTTATTTTCTTATCACATCTGCTTAATAATATTTTTTTTTTCAGATATTTAAGAATGAAATCTGTTTCCAATAGGAAAGTGTGCTAGCAGATTTTGCTGCACTATGTCTTTAATGAATTGCAATTCATTTTATCTTCTGGCTAATATTCAATGATATCCATGAAAGATCTGCTTTTCTTCTTCACTCACTTTAAGGGATGGAACTGAGAGGTCATTATGGAACTAGTTTTAGTTCAGCTGAAAGGTCAGCAAACAGCAGGCTGTCAAATTTGACCCAACAATTACCTGGCCTGTAGGAGGCTGGGGACTTTCAAGACATTAATTTGTGTGAAACAACTTAAACCAGCAACAGGTCAAGTTACAGGTATAACATACTATAAACTTAAGACTTTCATTTTTCCCTGCTGATGTATTTTCATTTTTCATAACAAATTATTTATTTGGCTATGGTAAGAGGTGCTGTCACTCACTGATCATAGCAGCCACATGAAAAAGAAAACTAGTAAGACACCCGCTTATTTCAGCAATAATTGAAGATAATCTGCTCACTACAAACATAAATAATTGTTGCAAGATGAGAATAAGAAATCTATGCCAAAATGCTCCACAGCCTCATAGCTAAGGTGATGATATTAACAAATAAGAGTCTTAGGAGGGAATTCAAGCCCAAATCTTTCCCTTTATATTCCAGATGTCAGAGGAATTATCTGTAATTAAAGTCAGGAGCTTTCTCCTATTGCACTTTAGAAGGGCAATTAACCTGACTTACACACCGACTCAAGAACAAAATTTAATCCTGGATTCCCAAATGGAAGCAGGTGGTTCTGTTGATTTAGGTAGGCAACATGCTGAGTTAGTTCTCTTACAAAAATCTCATGCTCTGAGTTTTCTTTTGAGGGGCTTCTCTAATTTATTTACATTTACATTACTGATTCTAGTTTCCTTTGGTTTGAGTGGTATGAAAAGTAGGGAAAGAAGTTTGTTTGGCCAGATTGTGTTCACTGTTCACTGAGGTAATGATACTACACAATATACATTGTTCCCATATGTCTATTTATCTCTATTTTCTACTCCCTAGACAAGCACATCTAAGTTATTGAAAACTATGAAAAATTTTTAGACTTTTAAATTTTACATTATTTGAGTTTGAGTTCTTGTTCCATGTGGAATTTTCATTTATGAACTTCCCAGGTGATTTTTGGCTTGTGAAGCAGAGGCTCATCATGGACTTCTTTGTGACTCTTACCTACAATCCTTTCACAAATAATGTTATTGACACCAGTGGACTTAGCCCAAGAAAGGAAGAAAAAAAAAAGATATTTTACCTAGAATGCTAAAGCAGGTATTAGAATATACTCCAAAACAGCTGTGCAAGGGACAATTAAAAGCTACACTATCTTTACAAAAATACTCAAAAAGCAGAAATACAGGAGGATGTTTATATGCCATATTTCCACAGCTACCAGCCTCAGCATCTGGTTTCTAGACTGAATCTGTATAACACAGGTATGCATTAAGACCAAATCAAAAGTTATGAAATAACTCACTTGACTTGTTTTAGGGTATCTTTCTAGATCTAGAAAGATGAGCAAATATATTTAAACATGAACAAAACTCCCAGTAAGTTTTTAAGACACCATAAGAAAATCTGAAACCAGCTGCATAACCACTTTTAGCCTCCTCAGAAAATATTTCATTTCAGTTTTGAAAGGAACATTTTCTGCTTTTAACATGTCATAATTTAGCTTTCCTTAGAGAGGCATGCTGTTGCAGGTCAGATAAAGATCATGTTACTCATTAAATATGCTTGATGGTGACATCATGAGCACATTCAATCACAAAATTTTAAGTACTTGCATTTCATCAAGCATCATTTTGGGAAGTTACAGCCCTTCACTTCAGCGCTTCAAAAGGCAGTTTTTCATTCCATGCTGTGCGAACAAATGTTCCTGTTCTTAGCCACTGGCAACTGTTGGGACTGTGGTGCAACACATCAGATAGTTAAAAGTTCTCATCTGTTATGCCCAGTGTGACTGGGAGAATTATTGATGCAGTGACAGCTCAAAATTTTATTCTCACCCTTCCTGTCTAACATCAAACTCATTATCAATTTTTAAAAGCAACATACTCACAATCTATGTCCAGGGCAGAGCAGGTTAATTTGAAATTATCAAATCAACTTACATTACCTAAGGAGTGAGGTTTGATCTTCCTGGAATGAGAAATTATCTTGCTTTACTTGGATCTTAGGTTGCCACTGTAACTCAGAACTTTACTTCCCTTTCAATGAATCATCACTGACTTAGAAATCTCTGTTAGCATAACAAGGACATGGATCTTTTAGAACAAGTGGAGAGGAGGGCCACAAAAATGATCAGAGGGCTGGAGCACCTCTTCTATGAAGATAGGCAGAGAGAGGTTGCTCAGTCTGGAGAAGAAAAAACTCCAGGGCGACCTTAGAGCAGCCTTCCAGTACCTAAAGGGCTACAAGGGAGCTGGAAAGGGACTTTTCACAAGGACATGTAGAGAGAGAACCAGGGTCAATTGCTTTAAACCCAAAGAGTGTAAGTTTAGATAAATATTAGGAGGAATCATTTTTCTTTGTTATGGCAAGACACTGAAAGAGCTTTCCCAGGGGGGCTGTGGATGCCTCATCTCTGGAAGTGTTCAAGACCAAGTTGGATGGGACTCTGAGAACTCTGGTCTAGTGGAGGGTGCCCCCGCCTATGGCAGCTGGGTTGGAACTAGGTGACCTTCAAGATCCTTCCCAAGCCAGACCCTTCTATTTCATTTTATGACAATAAACACTGGAGAGCTATAGAGTTTGCTCATTTCAGGTCACTTTATGACAAATAATTAATTGAGCAATACTTACACAGAATATATTGTCCTTACACAGTAGGTGTTGGAGAGTCGAGTATCCTTCTTGTGACATTCAGGAAACATATGATCCAACAAGGATTTCATTTCAATTTCAGATCTTCCTCTCTGTTTCACCACACCATTTCACTCCCAGAAAATGAAGAAATAAAATAATTTAAGAGAAGAGTCCTTTTATATTAATTTCCTGCAGTAAACACTTACTTAATTACATTCTCCCATGTACATTATTCCTTGTTATAAACATTTCTTCTGACTCTTGTTCCAAACAAAATTATAACTGTCTTGCCTTGCCTCACAAAATAAGTTCCAACCAGCTTGTCCCAGTGTTCTGGTGCTCTGGTCTATTTTAATAATGACAATTTAAATGCAAAAACCCCACAAGATATACAAAACCAAGATAACTATCTGAAGCAGAGGTTTACAGAAATATTAGAGAGATTATGATTCTTCTGAGCTTTAAATGTTTCTCTGTTCCTTAGACCAATATGAATTTGGAATCTGATGAATCAGGTGAGCATCCTATATGAGACCAGCTAAGGACAAGATATGCATGAGATGTTTGATATGTTGAAGCTGTCCCTATCTGTAACATTAAAAAGTACGCCTGGAAGAGAGTGAAATTCTCCAAAACAAAAGGTTTTAGTGTTGTTCATTACTCTAGTGATTTTTTGTTTATGTGAAGCATAACATTGTCACAGAAAAAGAAAATGGAAAAAAGTTTGGGCTTCTTTTGTTTCTTTGTTTTCTAAAATGCCTTATAATTAGAGGGTGAGTAGCAGTCTTGAATCTTATATTAGCAATTCATAGATGAAGATATCATTCAACCATAGGAAGTAGATTTCTGACTTGTCAAATCAAAAGTTTAACAGGCAGGTATGCTCCATAAATGAAATGGGATAAAAGCGAGATATAACAGGTTGAAAGGTGATTGCACTGTTGGAAATCTAAATAACTGCTTGCAACCCATAGACCAGGGAATGGGTTAGCAACCTCTTTTTGTTGAAGCCTGTCTAGGTAATACCAAGGCAATTTAATAATCAAAGGATTTCACTTTTCATGGTTGTTTATCTACGGCCTCTGATGCTTTACACACACACACACACCCCCCCCACCCCCAAAAAGTTACAGATTAAAGAAGGCCTTTTATTTAGACCAGTCTTATAGAAAGTCATGCTATTCATTTTGTTAGATGCCAGAAACAATAAACCCTGAAACATTAATCACCCCAGAACAGTGAATTTAGGAGCTGTTTGTATTTGGTTAGTTACAGAACATGCAATGAGCAAATATAGACAAAAGAACTAATAGAATATTTCTTCTAAAGAGTTTCATAGTCCAACATTTCTAAATACCAAATTAATACAAACACAATATAGGTAAGGCAGCTCAGCAATTTATTTAACATTTTCAGATAGACTAAATGAGGAACATGACCTTTAAAGTTGTTGGTCCAGAGCACACCCTCTAGCCATGTGATTTTGTACTTATTGTATTCTTCTTATGGTCAAAATCCCTTCTGAAATACTTTTCCACACTATTTTACTAATTAGCTATAGTTAAAGAAAATGGACATACCTGGGGATTTTAAATACTCCCAAGTTATTTTCATACACAGAGTCCTCCATCTGCAGCTAGCCATATATCCATTAGACCTTTTGAGTGTATTTCTGTAGTGGATGAATTTGGGTTGTTTGCCATCTGCACTTGAATCATAAAGTACAGTTATTTTATTCATCTATAACCTCTGATGAAATTCTGCTAAGATAATCTTTTGAGCCTCTTTTCTCCTCTCAGGTATAGCTACCATAATAATACTTAGCAACTGACATGCAGAGAAATTGGGGATCTTCAGCTTGGAGAAGAGAAGGTTGTGTGGAGACCTCACATCTGCCTTCCACTATTGGAAGGGGGCCTACAGAGAAGCTGGAGAGAAACTGTTCAACAGAAACTGTAGTGACAGGACAAGGACTAATGGGTACAAACTGAAAAAGGGAAAAATTTGGGTTAGACATACGGAAGAAATTAGTAATTGGCCATCATGAGGAAGAAGCTGCCGGAGAAGCTGTGGATGCCTCATCCCTGGAAGTGTTTAGGGCCAGGTTGAATGGGACAATATTCTAAAGGTAAAGTTTGGGGTGAGTGCCATTCCCATGGGAATTAAGACGTTATAAGAGGGAGTCTACACAGAATGAGTAGTTCCCATTCTTCTTAGCCCAGGCACATCAGCAAATGCCAAAGGTCAGTGGCAGCTCTGTAGAAAACCACTGGCCTCCTCATTAGGTTCATCTGCTCTCCAGTGGTTCCATTCTTACTGTAGTGCTGCAAACACAGTTGCTTGTTACTCTCCAGGTTTTCTGGGAGACTAAGACCTTGCTTTGTGAAATGAGCAGAATTTGAGACAGGTTAGCGAAGTGAAGGGGATGTTTTTCTCATGGAACACCCTTTTTCTTTACCTCCTATTTTTTCGCTGCAAAGTTACACGCTTGAAGTCGTTTGGAGTTGCTGCCTACACTGAACTAGCAATAACATCACCTTGTAAACAAGGCCAAGATGTATCTTGGAGGACAGGTTTTGTCATGACTTTAGTTTTTCAGATAAATTTTTTTTTTTCTCACAGCTTGCTACTGTAGCTGGCATGCCTTCCAGTCTTTTAAAGGAACTAAAAGCTTTACAAAAGCAAACCAATAGAGGGGGGAATAAAAGAGAGGAAAAAGTGTTCTGGGAACGAAAGAGTTATTTTGGTACGTGGAAATTTTTGACAAAAGGAATAAAATAAGGTCTGGTGAGCAGATGAAAACCAGCTAAGCATCACACATGTTTTTTTAGTCTGAAAAGATGTCAAGGAAACCTGCCACAAAATCGTTGTCAGGAAAATCCACTTAGGTGAACAAAACATGTAGGTTCTATCAAAAAGGTCATAAATTTCACCTCAGTATTTAGTTGTTCAATGAACTGATTACAGTAACATATTTTACCTAAAAAAAGTAGGTCAAGTAAGGAGAAAGAAAATCCCTGAAGTCCTTGGCTATAAGTGTGTTCTGTATGACCTACCAGGGAAGAATTATTTAAAGATCATTCAGCTTAAACTCTCCAGAGATTTCTGGTTGGACATTTATTATTTTCCTACAAGAAACATGAGCTACTGCTCTGACTTACTGCTCCAGTTTTAGAATGGAAATCTCAATGGAACTTGCACTGATATAAAAATGGACTATAAAAATCACAGTAATGAATCCAGCTCAGTGACATGACAAGTACTGAAACTTTTTTTTTCAGCTTCTGAATTAATTTTTTAAGAATCAATTTTTAATTTTTAAGAACAACTAAATTTCTAACTGATCTCTGAAAACAATTGGAAAAAAATGGAAAAAATATTGGATTAAAAACAACTGATTCATGAAAAGACAGCTCGAAAACAGTGCTTACTAAAACTGTCTGGTGTTTCTACCATTTTGACACAAATCCTGATTTATTTAAACTGTTCTTCCTAAGCTTCTATATATTCAAAAATGACTGTGAATCTGTACAAGAAAGTTATTAGCTCCTAGTTTGAAGATTGCATTTAGACAAACTCTTGCATACTGTGCATAATGGGAAGAAGCTCTTCAGCTGTTCCTCTCTATTTGCCAGCCAAAACAGCTCAGTTCAGAAAGGGAGATTATAAAACATTTACCTGATTTTGAGATTAATGTAAAACCATATAAAAATATTATAAACAGTATAACCTTTAAGCATTTTTTCTCCTTGGAAAAGACTTACTTTTTAAGAAATAAGTATTAGCATAATGTGAAGGACAAAAATGCTTTGATAAATTGCTCTTACTAAGGTATTTTCTTAACTCCATATAAGTTTGTGTATTTAGTCTAAAAGTGGCAATAAGTGCAGCCATACAGAATATTTAGGCATGTAATGCATATTTTGGCAGGTCCCCAGCTTTAGTCTCTTTAGACTTATGATCCCCAAAGAAATAAAGCCTTCTTTAGCTTCAAATATATGTATTCCTATCCTGATAGTTTACAAAATAATTTATATTTTTAGGAAATAAAATGCAATGTGTTGGTGAGATTATTTTATAAAAGACATTTGTACCAACTAAAAAAACCCCCTTTGTCTCATAGAAAACAGATGAATAAAGTTTGCCTCCTTTTAGTACTTTGAATTCATAGTCACAGTGTGGCAGAATATTGCAAAGTTCCTGAAGACCCTACCCTCAGGATCAGATTCAGATATGGGTGAAGTAGGTGCTGCCTAGGTAGAGGACCATTTACTTCTCCAGGTAGTTTTTAATTTATTGTTTCTAAATAAACAATAGTATTACATTGTATTATTCACTGATCACCTCATTTTCCAAACTGAAAATATCCATGGTACAAAAATTGTAGTTGACATCTCAAATCAATGGAGTAATACTTCTCTTAAAATCATGATGCTTACAACATGCCAGAATATTTAAATTACTGTTCTGCTGTATCTGCCATTTCTTTACAAGTTTCATGGTGTTCTGATGTTAGAGTATTCTGAATAAGAGATGCCAGTGTAAATCTTTTCATCTCTTACACTTGTAATTAATTAGTTACTGCTGTCTGACATAGAGACCAATATCGTACATCTATGAGATTGCCTTTCTCATTTGGGTTACAGGAACCAGGCCTCTATTTGGTACTGAAATGCACATATTCTCTGATCTATGGGAGTCTTCTATGCATGTTTTTCATTATTCACCAAATGTCCTGTTATATATGCACCTTTTTTTAACAGGATCAAGATTTTAGACCTCACTCCATGTGATACCTGCCTGCAATGCAGAAAGTTGGTGTTTTAGCAGAAAATCTATCTCTTGCTCTGACAAGGTAATAGAACGATGGGGGAAAACAGTGTAAAACCCCACTACCTCCATCTGGTGCAGATGTGTCTATTGGGTTTGACTATCAGCCACATAAATTTATATGTGGTTTTGTGTTAAGCCACAGCTTCTCAATTTGCAGGTTTTGTTAAAAGATGGTACTTAGATGTACTCTTATATGGTGAGACCTGAAGTTTTTTAAGGAATACCTTGCATAAATTTGGCTACCAAAGCTAAAAACTAAGAAGTCAAAGTTTCTTACTTTCCATTCTTGAAGGGAAGAGAGAAGACTAATTTTATGCTTGCATAATAGACATAAACTTGCCACGTGTGCTATACAGTAGATTTGCTCACTGTGAGACCACCTGATTTAGTGGGGTTGAAGTCTCACAGCAAGGTAGGTTTGACGTATTTTGTCACAAAAAATCCAAGATTGTCTACACAAAGATGTTATTTTTGGCTCAAAACCAGAGTTTGCCTGCAGATCCTTGAGGTGCAGCGGAACAGTCTGGTACTACATCACTGTATGTTTGTGTCTAAGCATATGTCTGCAGTGTCCTGGCATTCTGTGCTTTGTGAACAAAACTACAGCAAACTGACAAAGGAAAATGATTACCTTTATCTGACGTTCAATAGATCACATTTTGAATACTCCCAGTTTTTGTTGCCAGTGCAAGACATTGGTGAATTGGAGTGAGTTGAGTGAAGGCCAAGAGAATTGTCAGGCCTGGCACAGTTGCCCTGTGAGCAGAAGCTGCAAGACAGAGCTTTTTCAACCTACAGACAAGATGGCTGTGGGAACACTTTACAGCAGTCTGTCCACATCCACAGGGAAGTTAGCATGAGTGCAAATTCCTCTTATGTAGGGGCATGGTAGATGAATGAGAAACAACAGTCTCAGACTAAAAGAGGAGAAGTTCCAACTGGAACAAATTGTCCAAGGATCTCTGTGAGGACAGCAAAGCACTGGGACAGGCTGCCCAGGGAGTTGTGGAGTTTCTTTTTGGAGGCTTTAAACACCTGACTCAACAAGGTCCTGAACAATTTGGTCTAAATTCTGACATTACTCATAACTCAGAGTGGGATGTTAGAGCAGATGCCTACCTGAGATCACTTACAGCCTCAGAGATCCCATGGAAGGCCATCTTCCAAATTCTCTCATGATTACCCTTGGGTTATGCAAGCCACTGGATATATTCCCATTTTCCTAAGGAAGGTCTAAATCCACAACAAATCTATGAAAAATATTAAAAATTATAATGTGGGAAAAAATGCAACAATTCTGACTCCAAAATTATAATTATGAATGGAATTGGTAACAGGATGTCTTGATTGCTAGCGAGAGCACTTAAGACTGTGACTTTTAGAAAATCTCTAGCTCTTTTGACAGCTCACATTTTCTTAAGGAGCCAGTCTTGATTAAGATTCAAACAGGAATGGTCCAAGTCTTCTGGTTTTGGTCTTCAGTTCACATAGTCCATATTTTCATTTTAAAGGGCTATATCTGGTTAGTCCATTATGCATTTTTCTGTAGTCTCAAATGTTTAATAATAAATGTGGAGGAAGACGCAGGTCAGATTAATTAGTCTCTTTGACTCTGTGTGTGTGTATTAACATTACTGAATGGTCTGTTACTGCTTAATTAAGCCCACAACATAATTCTTTGCATTGATTAGGTACCATTCAGGTGCTCCAAGTTCAGCTATTCAAAGTTATGGCAGACATCTCAGTCAGATGTTGCTGCTGCTGCTCCTACATGTTAGCAAATGCCCCAAATAAAACAGGCCAGGATTTTTCCAATTAAGTAGAATAGGCATGAGATGTTTTGCTGGAAAAGTGCCATACACTTGATGAAATGCATCAGGCTAATGACTGTTTTTTATTTCCCCTGAGACATAGTAGGAAGGCTTTCTGCACAGGGCATTGGTTGGCACACAACAAACCTATTGAAGAGACAAAAGTCACAAGTGTAGGCAAGGTGATTATGTGGACTCCTTCACTGGAGGACAGACCTCTGCTGGAAGGTTGTGTACCCATAGCTTCCATCTCACCCAGAAGCCAATTAGTGTTGATTGTGTACATTTTCCACAAACACTGGGAGAGGGTTTCATCTCAAGTATCTTTCAACACTTACAACATGTGTGGGATATATCACAGCTTCCCTGTTGGATTCCCTTTATTGTCAGCAGGGAGAAGTAGGTACCAAGAAAAATAATTCATCTGACCTGCCTTAGAAATCTACTGAAGGATGAGATGACTCATACTTCAGCAAATTGTATGACCTTCCATTGATAGGAAAAGAAGTTCAGACAAGCAGCCTGACTACAAGTAACTCCCACACAAGAAGGTAACATTGATCCATAAATCCAGAGAAGGACCAAGAGAAGTCTTGTATTAAAAGGGACAAACAGCCTCATTCCTATAGAAGAGCCACATTTTCAGTGCACCCGCTTCAGACATTATTAAAACAAACCCAGATAAAGAAGTATTACAGTACTGTGATCAAAACTACAAGTCAGACAAGTTTGAAAATCAAACTTCTTCATATATTGTAGGTTTTTTACATTGATAAAGCC